>KZ452013.1:4330512-4492144 GCA_002786265.1 Apostasia shenzhenica | reverse complement strand
AACTTCGTGCACAGGTGGGGCGTGGAAATCACCATCCCGAAGGAGTTTAGAGTTGTCCTCCCTAGGATGGCGTTGTAGCCCGATTTAGCCCTGATGATTGCGAAGTTGACCATGCTCATAGCGTGGCCGTTGTCATCGTCAAAGAAGGCGGGCAGAGTAATGAATCCAGAGGTTGGACCCTTTCACCGGAGAAACCGAGCAAAGTGGTCCCAGCGCGGAGGAGGTTAGTCTCCTTGAGTCCCATCTGGAGGAAGGTAGACTCAAACAGGATATCGGCGGCGCTCCCAGAGTCGAGGAGCACCCGTCGGACATCGAAATCGGCGATGCGGGCGACGACCACTATCGGGTCGTTATGTAAGTTGCCCCGCTGAGGGAAATCTTCGCTGCAGAAAGTAAGGGGGATGGATGAGGCATGCTGCTCAGAGATACTGCCAACTTCCGCTCCTTGGCGTTGAGCGTTTGGGTCAATGCTAAAGATAGCATTGATCGTCCTGGTGGCCGGAGGGTAAGGGCGCCCTTGCTGGCTAGGGCCTATAGATGGTAGGGCCTTAGTAGGAGCTTCAGCAACCTCGGGGGCCTTTCCTTTCTGGGCGGTAGTAAAAGTTGGGGCCATTTGCATGAACTCTTTGAGCTTGCTCTGATTCATCAGCTTCTCGAGCAAGATTCTGAGACCTCGGCATCTGTGAAGCCTGTGCCCATAGTTCCCGTGGAACTCGCAGTAGTCGTTGGGGTCCACTCCGGGTGGCGGTGCTGGCCTAGGTCCAGCAGGTCGTATCCAGCCCTGCTTGACGGCCGCCGCGTAGACCTCGGGGAGTGGCCTAAAGAGAAGAATTTTCGGAGGCTGGGAATGTTGATGCCTTCCTTCCTCTCGATCATGGGGCCTGGCCGCGCGCATCCTCGTGGCCGGGGGTTCAGCACCCTGATGTTTCCTCTTGTTCCTATCCTGCCTAACCCCGGAAGCGACTGTGGGGGAGGATTCGACATCTTCTAGAAGCATGAATTGACTGGCCCTGGCCACCATCTCTGGATAACTTCGAGGTTTGGCTAACTTTAGGGATTTGGACAGGTCCCCTACCTTGAGTCCTTTACGGAAGTTGTGCATGGCCACTGCAGGTTCTACATCTTCAGCTTCTACTGCAGCGGCGAAGAAGCGGTTGGTGTAATCCCGAAGGCTTTCTCTCTCGCCCTGCTTGATGTTGGCAAGCACCATGTCAGAGACGACCATGCGGGTTCGTCCTATGAAACGGGCGATCAACTCCACTTCAAATGTTCGTAAGAAGAGATGTGACCCCGGGGCAACTTGATGAACCAGCTGAACGCTGCTCTTTTCAGAGTATTGGCCAGGAGATGGCACCTCGTGGCCTCGTCCGGCTGGCGGTACCGGACAGCGGCCTCAAACCCCTGCACATGCTCACGGGGGTCGGTTACGCCCTTGTAGACCTCCAGTCTGGGTGGTCAGAAGTCTTTTGGTATCGGAGCCAAGCGGATGGCATCAGAAAAAAGGGCATTTCCGTCCATTGGCCCAAAGAAGGGATCAGGCCCATGATGAGGGGCCTGAACGCCAGGAAAGAGGGGGTCTCTTCCGGCGAGGAATGGAGGAAAAGCTGGTGGGAGGAAGGCGGGTTGTTGCAGTGGACAAGGTGGAAATGGGTTTTGATGAACCTCCTGGAGACGGAAAGGATGTCTGGGTGGTCTGGAGGAACCAGAAGATTGGATGGAGGGTGCTGCGACTAGAGGTGCTGGTGCAAGGACTCCAGCGGCCGGAGGGTAAGGAGTTGGAACCGGCGCAGCCGGCGGGAATAACTCCGGGACCACCGCTGCCGGCGGGGGGGGGGGACAGGAACTGCCGGAACCGGCGGGAGAAGTACAGGAGCGGTGCTACCGCGGGAGAGGTTGCACGGCACATACCGGTTGCGTCTGTCTGAGGATCACGGCCTGCTGGGCTGTGAGACTGGTGACCATGTCAGTGAGATTTGCGAGCATCCCCTGGAGTTCTGAGACACGGGTGCCTCTGGAAGAGGAAGCAGACCCGGTGTGACGCCGGGAAGTTGAAGTTGAAGCTCTGTCGTCCGGTGCTCGGACAGAGGGTTCTCCCGCGTGCAGACTGCGGGCAGCAGAGTTGGTTTTGCGCGTTCTGGCCACCATCTTTCCAGGTCTCAATGAAAGCACCAGAAGATGTTGACGTAGGATGTGGGGGTCCCAGGAAACACCAAAGAGAAAGAGTTCTGGGAGACGGCGGCGCGCAAAGGGGTGAGCTTATTAAGGAAAGCTCAAAGAGAGAACCAGCTTAGAGCATTCAGAGAAACACTCAGAGATTTAAGGTGGTTCAGGGAGATGATCCCCTACGTCCACCGGTCGATCAGCAAAGACATTTCACTAAAGGAAAAAGGTAGCCCTGAAGGCTTGTACAGTGCTTTCTTAAAGAAAAGAAGAAGAAGAAGAAAATGAAGAAAGAAAAGAAGAAAGCTCCTCAGTTGGGACCTTGTTGCAAGAATCAGAGTCCGGGGATCTTCCTCTCTCTTTTGTTGGGGACTGTTCAACGGTATTTGTAGCCGTCTGGAGTGCGTAGCTTCACCCTGGTTTTCCAGAGAAAAAGGTGATGGACAGGCTCTGGGTTCGCGCCGTTTGTCTGCCACTGGAGAGGTCCGCAGCTGTACGAGGAGGACGATATCCTTTAATACTGGTACCTCTTCTGGGGAAGGGTGCCTGTACGGAGAACGGCGGGGTTAGGTGAAGTTGATTGTGACAGACGTTTGCTCTGTACCCTCGTGCCCGATGTTGCAAAAATAATCCTGGCTCGTCGTGGACGAGGTTTGGTTGTATCCTCTTGCCTGAGGTTTGACCTGGTCAAAAGTCCTACAAAACCTAAAGCTGAGTCAGCAAATCAATCGAGTGGAGACCAGCCAGGCGCCACGTGTACGGTCAGGATGCAGCGCAGGAACCACGTGTTAACAAGGTCTAATGATTTTTTACGTTGGCCTATAAATTTTAAATTATTTCACTTTTATTCTTTCCCATCTAGTTTTATTTCACAATAATTCCTGAGCACCACTTATTTATCCACTTAATTCTAATGTATTCCATCAAAATTAACAGAATGTGAAATATAGGTTTTATTTAATGACTCCTATACTGTTCATGACTCTTTTGTTATTATTATAAAGTTACTATTTTTTTTGGGCAAGTCTTTAAAATAACGTGTTTCAGAAAAAATTAGTAACATTAAAACATTACATGAAATACATTTAAGTGCCACGTAAAACTACATATTAGATTTTATTTAAATTTAAGATTATCCTTAATAGCCTAAAAAAGTAAATTATATTATAAGAACAAAATTAGAAAACTATAAAAACTAAACACCTCATAATCCAAAAAGACTAACCTAAAATAAAATCCTAACCTCAACAACCAAAGTGAAACAATTCAAACTTATGGACCAAAATGAAAAAGGAAAAAAACCTAGTACCTTAGGAACCAAAAGTAGTTTACAAGAAAATTAATTTGAATGAACACCTCAGATTAATTGAATAACTACAAAAGAGATGATTAGTGGATGAGGTGTGGTAAATAGTCATGGAGATTGTTGGCACGAGACTTCTAACCATAGTGTTAGCCCATGTATAGTAAATTGATGATAACAACTATTCAATGACTAAATAATTTGGTGATGTGTTCTAACAGGTAATATCATTGTGATCTTGAAAGAATGTAGTAGTACATAACCTCTTATACCTCTTATACATTTTTAAAGAAAAGCCGAAGCATGAAAAGATCCAATTACAAAAGTAAATAGGTAAATGTTAATGACAACTATTTAATCTTTACATTCTCATGATAGTTCTCATGATTGGTCTAATTCATCTTATTCATCTTAATATCTTTCAACAAATGTCAATATAACAGCATTTTGCACAAATGTGAAGACTATAAAGCATGTAAGACTTCATTGTTAAATACACAAGTACCAACAAAATAAGAAGAGATATCATCCAACAAAGCAAGAATCGTCTATTTTCCCCATCTCATGCATTTTCCTCATCTGCTTTCAAAGTTCATGGATACCTAATGTTTGCGTGGGATGTTATTTTCTCTAGTTAAAGTGAATTGGAGGACCAGGAAAGCCTTAAAAGCCCCTCTAGTTTTGGAAACAAAAAGCAGAAAAGGCTTTGTCTGGTGATGCAGAAAGAAAAATTTGGAAAATACCTGATGTTAGTTTAATTACTTTTTGGTTTTCACAGTTCACGCAAATCAAATGCACGTGTGTGTTGAGATTTTATTGTTTGACATCAGAATATGCGCTATGAAATTAACAAAAGATATTTTGATACTCCCAAAATAAACCAAGCAAATCCATGCAGCAATTTTTGGACTATGAAGAGCAAAAGAAAGAGGTTAGCAAGATAAGTAAATGAATTTTCAAAGGGATGTCCACCTTTAACTTCTTAGCATCTTTGTCTGAAGTAACCTCACAGAGAATAAAATTAGAGTAACTTGGAAATGGCTTCAGGTACGGTACTTTTTTCAGAAGATCAAACAGTCTCTCCCGTTCTAGAACCAGAGAATTCTTTACTTTCTGAAGCAATAAAGGAAAACAGACATTAATATGTGAAATACAAGAACGAAAAAACAACAAAGAAAAGAAGTTAAAAAAAAAGCAAGAGAGTTGTAGAGAGACCTCTAGATAATCAGGATTCTTGAGAGCAGCACAAGCAGAAATTTCAGCTGCCACAGATACATTGTATGGTTGCTTTGCACGCCATAAATATTTGATAATGCTGAGAGGAAATGCCCCATAACCAACACGAAGTCCAGCTAAACCTGTTTCAATTGTAAAATAAGCCAAATAGAACTTCATAGCAAAAGAAACTTTTCTTTCAACTATATACCGTAATGTCATACCGGATTTTTGATAAATCCAAAGACAAACTTCCATATATGAAAAATAAATATGCAAGACAAAGATTCAAAAAAATTTTGGGCCATAAAGTTTGAAGAAGTTTACAACAGCCCAGCTTCATGTACAGTAAACAACAAAGCAAACGAATTTAAGTGGATTTTGGAATTGGGGCATGTTAAGATGGGGTGAATGTTCGAAAAAAAGGTTAGACTTGGACTAGTTAATCCTAGTGATAAAAGTATTGAAATGAGTCCAAAGTTAAGCTCGATCCTATAGAGAAAAACAAATCAAGTAATAATTATACATACATACATATGTACATACATACATATACACATACATACACACACACACATATATATAAATATATATCTATATATATATATAAATCAAGTAATAATTATACATACAGACGTACATACATATACACATACATAAAGACATACATACATACATACATACATATACACATACATAAATACAAACAGACATACATATATATCTATATCTATATCTCTATATCTCCTATATATATGTGCACTAATCCAAAAATTTTGCTCAAATCTTATTTGTGCATGGGGTCATGAATGACAGATTATCTAAGCATACTTGGTAAGCAATTCATCCAAAACTAGCTAAGTCCGAAAAGCTATCTCATGGGAGGCCCATTGAATTGCCTAATGCTGTCTCCAAGAATCATATCATACCTACCTCTAAAGATTATTCAAGGTCAAGCATTTAGCAACCTCGGTATTGATGTCACGTCAATAGCAATTGGCGGCCCATGTAGAACTACTCCCAAGGCCACAAAAGATGGTAATGTAGCCATTTCATGCAAAAGTCGAGCCACAATTTGTTATAGGAGATTAACATGCAATCATGGAGCATGAATGTTTATTGCTCGAAGCTTAAAATTGCTATTGCAATGAAGAATATATTTTGAATCCTCTAGAGTGAATACTGTACTAACTCTTTCTAATCCTTTCGGAGAAACTTATTGAATTCCATTTATTTTGATGATTTCAATAATTTAGTTTTATTGTATTAATCTTTATCTTAAGCATGCTTACATGTTAATTATTTTTTTAAGGACAAAGATATTTAAGTCCAAGAGAAGCAAGATTTTCATTTTATTTTATTTTCTCTCAAACATTAATGTGAGCATGTGCATGTTTCTCAAGCTGTTTACTTGTACTTTTTCCTTTCAAATTTTTTTGCTAGAAACCTTCATTTTAGTATAACTCAAAATTTATTTTCTTTCGTGTAGCATAGATGAATAATTTAGCTAATATACTCAACTAATCATCCATAATAAGTGACTTGGATTGAGATTAAAGCCTATCTCAACCAATCACTTAGTCTCAGCCAATTACTAATATTAAGTGGTTAGGATGGAGTTAGAGCTAAAAATTCACAACCAATCACTAATATTGGATGATTAGAATGGAGTCTTAGAGCTAAAAACTCAACCTGCTATTCCTTACCCCTTTTGGCAGACGGATTGCATTTGTTTGCTGACTTCTTGGAGGACAATATTATCTTTTAAATAGCTATTTGTGCTAGCCATTAGCAGCCATTGTTTTCTTATTTATGCAGATTCCTTGGTACGAAAGACTCATGCTATCTTGTCTCCTTGCCTATGATGGTAAATCAATTCTACTTTTTACCTACCCTATTACCTAGGTCGCATCCCATATATCTTGAGTTGGCTGCAAATTACCCGTCTTAAGGATATTTAGGGTAATATTAATCTTGTAATGAGAATTTTCATTGGTCCATTGTACAATGTTGTACACAAGGCTACATCTCCTGGCTTAGGAGTATTTGTGGGTATTCCTTATTGCCTATTATTCCTCTCTTGCCATAATCCTTGCCGCCATATTTTTCCTTCCTTTTATGCATATATTTGATCAATTTCAAAATAGCTCTTTTATGGAATATTTTATTCACCCTGCTGCTCCCCTTTTTGCCTGATGTGCCTAGTTTGACAGATTTTATTTGGAAAGCTATTATTTTATTTATTAGCAAGCCAATATTATGTCGTATAGTATATAAAATCACTCCTACGGTCGATGTTTTCTCTTCTTCCACCTTTTGCAATTGTTGAGCTGCTCCAAGCTTTTTCCTGTGAGCTTTTCTCTGTAACCTACTTCTCCTTCAAGCTCTAAATTGTAAAAGCCTTCAAGAAGATTATTTGGGAAGGAGAATTGGCTACAGCTAATGCAACAGAAAGCTAGATCTAAACCTCATCTTCTGCATTCCCTTTCTCCAAGCTTCACTACAGCTACACTTTGGTGTTCTATTTCTTGGTTACCCTGCTAGATCTGTTTCACTGTGCCCTGGGCTTTCACGTGATAATGGAGAAATATTTTCACTTGGTTTTGATTTTTATTTTTCTTCTTGAAAGCACGCACTGTGTTGAAGTTTTCTTTTGCTTACATTCTCTTAACTTATGCAAGTTTTCTGAACATTTCTTTTTGGTTTTATATGAGTTCATATTTGGCAAACATGCAAGTGCATAGAGCTCTTGTAAATTTTCACTTATTTATAAGTTGTATATTAAGCTAGCTAGGCTAGCAATCTTACATTGTCTCTCTTTGTTTCTCTCTTTATAGGCTAGGCTAGCAATCTTCACTACAGCAATCTTACATTATCTTCGTTTTATAAGAGAAGTTAAAGGTTAGTATTGAGCTTTGAAAAATTCAGTGAAAGTTGGGATTGTGCCTTTGAAAAAAGGTTAGGATTGAGCCGTTTAAAATCCATGTAGGGTTGGGATTTAGCTCGTTAAAGATCCATGTGTGGGTTAGGATTTATCTCAGCAAAAATTCGTGTTGGTTAAATTGGAGCTCATGAAAAAATATCGAGGTTTATTCCTTGTCTTCAAAGGAAAAAATTGTACTTGGCTTTATTCAGCTTTGGCTTTTGTAAAAAGCTGATTTATAGTGTTTTAATTCCCACTTGAGGAGTGTGAAGAGTGGAGTATGTCGGGTAGGCCGAACCACTATAAATCTTTTGTATTCATTTTTCTTAGCTCTTTATTATGTTCTAATTGATATGTACAATAATAACAACAACTAAGTTTCTATCCCACTAGATACAGTCAGCTACATAAATTCATTGTTTGCATTGCACTCTATCAGTTAACAATTACTCATTTAGCTCTAATTATGTTCTAATCGATATATATTCACTTAAATTAAATTCATTTTCAATCGCCTTAAATCCTTAAGACTCTCTATAAAACATTTTTTATTTTATATTTTATACAAGTTAGTAAAACATAGTAACTTACTTCAAATCTAACTCTTGGTTCTTAGTTTGAATTACAAAATTGACTGGATGACAAATTTTTAGATTAGGCAAAACTCCTTTTCGAAGTTCAATAGCTATCTTCAAATTTTGACTCTAACTCAAGAAAGCTATATTTTTGAAAAAAATTAATTACTAAGTTAAATTCATCAATGTTTTAATTAATTCCAATCTTGGGAAAAGCTTGGGCTAAAACATTGATCGATGTAACTTTCATTTACCCTCTTATGTGGTTTTTCTAACCTTTGGGTTTTTCATATAAATCTTGGCCTTATTAAGCTTTTTTTTTTTTGCTTTTGGGTTCACATTTGATGTGCGAGACAATCCCCGCACTAGATGGTGAATTTCTATGCCAAATTACATAAATATATGACGTAGAAAGTTGTTCGAGTTATGCATCATTGGGTCTAGACCAGGTTTACCAGAAATTGACCACTATGCATATTTTGGGCTATAAAGGTCAGTTGACTCAGAACCCAATATGTGATAGAATAGGTTGAGTTTGAGTTAAGCTTAATTCAGGAAAAGTTCTGATTTACCAACCAACTAATCTGTATAGTCCTTATCTGTAATATATTTTGGCAGGTTGTTCAGGTTTTGCTTGAAAGGTTTGAGATCAAATTTATTTAAAACGACCTATATAAATATTTTGAGCTGTAAACAAGTTAGGTTGGAGGTTGACCCAAAAAAACATAGGTTGAATCAGGTCGAGTTCAGATTGAGCTCAAAGCAGTATGATTCCAGTTAATCTAGATACCGATGTGTGAGTTCGTGCGCGTGCATGTGTGTGCAGTATAAGATCGGGATCAAGTTAACACAAAATTGACGACTATGCATATTTTGAGCTATAAATAAATGGGAGGGTGGTGGTGGTGGTGGTTTGCAGTTGACCTAGAACCTGGCATCAAGTAGCGTATGGGTTGAGCTTAGAATGGATAAAATCTGATTGAATTACATTTCAACCCAGTACCTTGTTTTGACCTATATATATACATATACACATACATACATACATACATACATAAATATATATGTAATACACTGCAGAAGTAGCACATTATGCAAACTATGGCTTTTGATAGAACCAAATTTTGTTCAGACGCAATTCCAAACAACAAAATGTACAGTAATAAATCTATGAGTTCAGAACAAGGAAATGCTGCTTGAAATTCAATTTTATATGAGTTAATTTTTGATGCACGCCTCCTCCTCCCCCAATACTCTCTCTTCCAATTAAAAGTAAAAAATTCATACCACAAGTCTGTATCACAGATGTAGCATACTAGCTGTTTATCCGCATTATGAGGAAGAATGTAGGACTATGACCTCCACGAATGAAACAAACAAGTAAAAGATATCACTTTTATATAGGATTCACAAATCACCCAACAGACCTGCTCGTTTGCTAAATGTTCGGAGGACAATCAAGTTCTCATGTTTCTTTACCCAATCCATTCTTGATCGCAGACCAGAGAACTCAATGTATGCTTCATCTAGCACCACCAATATAGGCAAATCAAGAATTTTTAGGAGATCTTCATCGTTGATTACACTATTAGCATAAAAAAACAAATTAGAAAAATCGGAAGAAAAGAGTCAACGTCACAACACTTTTCAGTGAAGTTATTGCAATCATGCAACTTCAAAATATTTTTCTTGACTACATTATAGTGCAAGCAGGCTCTTTAGGAACCAAAAAACCAGATACCTTCCATCTGGATTGTTAGGAGAAGTGAGAAAAACACATTTTGGTTTCTCCTGTTTGACAACATCAATTATGTCAGGGACGTTCAAACTGAAATTTGCAAGCCTTGGAACTGCACTAAGGAGTATCAAGGTAATAAAATATCAGACAACAATCTGAAATCTTGATAAATGGATTGGCAGAAAAAGCAACTAGAATATAGCTAGGACATGAAATCTAGCTTTAAATGTGAACTTGTTTACCCTTGATAATAACTGCACCATTTACAGCTGCATCGAATTCATACATTGTAAATGTTGGAGGGCAATCAACGATCTTGTCACCCGGATCAAGCACACATCTGTGGGTGTTTATAAGGATAACATAACAGTCAATACTAGATAAATAATATATAGCAAAAGAGTGTGATGGTAGCTCCAATCTCAAACCTCATTATTAAGTCAATTAGCTCATCAGCACCACATCCAGCAAGTATGTAATCAATTTCAAGGACGGAATCTTTCGCAAGGGCAGCACGTAAGCGACGGCTCTCTGGATCAGGGTAGATATAAGGAAATTTCAATGTTCCCAATGCTTCAACAACCTATAAGATTATTACAGCACTATAAGACCAGGAGAAACTCATCATCTTCATAGGCATGGATATTTCCTTATTCAATATTGATCCTTGTTGTCTTTGATCATTTCTTTTGCAATATTCATAATTGTATCTGTTCTAAAATTGAACCGCTTTAAACATCACAGTCTAGAGTTGCAGGGGGAAAGAAAAAAAACATATCCCAACATCACAGTCTAGAATTGCAGGGGGAAAGGAACAAAACATATCACAGGTGTAGAATCAAACAAGGGCATTCTTCAGATAAGATAACAAATTCTACAAACTAGATAGGTCATCAAGGTTTTGAAAACCGGACCGGCTTCAGAACCGGTAGACTGAAAGGTTCAAGATTCAATGGTCAAATCGGGGTTGAACCGGGATGATGTAAAAATTAAAAAAACTTATAAAATATAATGTAAACATAATTGAGATATATATTATTCACAAACCAACACAATAATTACACATAAAATAAATATTTAATAATTGAATTTAACAAATAATATCTTGTGTCAATAACCCAAAAAATAATTTCAAACAAATCAAAGTAACAATAACCTAACAAAATATTCACAAACCATAAATTGAGTACAATATTTAGTACATCATTAAAAGATCTGAACAAATAGTATGTTTTGTCAATACTAAAATACTAAATCATTTCATTATTCCATATCACTAAAATACTAAAATACCAAAATACTAAATCATTCCGAGAGGACGGGGGCTGGAGAGGAGAGTGCGAGGTAAGGGGAATCGCGAGTTCGCGACTGTCGCGCGAGTAGAGGCTGCAGAACGGAGGATGAGTTACGGACCTAGGGTTTAGGAATGTTTTTTTTAATTTTAAACTCAACCGGTACAACCGTATTGGTTCACCGATTGACCGGTTGAACTGCGGTTTAGACCGGTTCTGGCCGGTTTTAAGCGGATCTGGTTATAAAATTAAACCGAACCGGTTGGCTGACCGGTTCACGGTCCGACCGGTTGAACCGGCCGGTCCGGTCCGATCGGTTGAACCGGCCGGTCCGGTCCGGTTTTTAAAACCTTGTAGGTCATAAAGCCACGAAGAGCTCATCTGATCTAACAAAACAAGTACAATGTTAAGTTAGTTTTGAGAACTCAAATCCCGATGATCTTCCAAAGCATTATTTCCATGGATTGCATTTCCTGTGATACTAGCAAATGACATAATTCACCACAATTGCTTGACATCAAATCCTAGGCTTTATTAACCTGAAATCAGCATCTAAATCATTAATAACAATAAGAAAAACTGAGCAATAAACACAATATAAAGAAGACAATAAAGAAGTCAATTTAGATTATTTTGGGCACCAAAATTAGGACCTGAAACTAGTCATCTGCCTAACTTACGTCTCATATTTAAAATAATTGTCATGAATTTTCTTTTCAGCTTCACACATATTAGTTTCTTCCAAAATCCTTAAATACATGTAATTATGCAAAATTCCAATTAGTTTCTCCTGCACAATATTCTCAAATAAACCTAAGTGCTAAGCATAATGTATTGAATATTCATACTGTATGAGACTGACGTGGCACTTTAACCTCCTATGTTAAGCAATCACTAAGGAGGTCTTTCAAGTTCACAGTAAACCGTAATATTTCACCTTTTTTGCAAGCTAAAAAGAAAGTTTAGCCTACCTCAGGAGGCGGGCCATATGGGTTTTCATTAGCATCAAGCTTGATGATGTCCTCAGGTTTCCTTCCCAGACGAGCTGATAAAACCTGAATAGAAAAAATTTAAATTTTAATGATTGGACATCTCAATGATGCACAAACATCTTCAGAATTTATATCAAGAAAATGAAAAATGTAGACCATATAATTAACAAACGACATGCTTTTCCCCAAGCAAAAAAGTATTTCATCATCTGCAGAACATCGTGAAAGCAAATCAAGATATCAAATAGGCATCCACAGGAGCTACTCGAGCTAATAGTACTTCAAGAAAGGTGGTGGTCCTTACCAATCTAAAAATAAACTGCGTAGCCCAAGCACTCTCCTGGCATGCATCAATCAAACTGATTTTAGAGGGCTGTTCTGATGAAAATCAATTAATCGACAAGGTATGCAGGTTGAATATCAAGATTATAGAGAATTAATCATTTCAGCACCATTATTACATTTTTATTGATTTCTTCAGCTAGAATATAGAATATGGTATCAGAGCCAGAGGTTCCAAATTTGAACTCTGGTGACCCCAATTATTTATAGCATAAGATTTAAAAATATATACATATTAAATTTTCCACCTTACAAACAACAGAAAGCTACAAGGTATGACAACGCTCTTACGTTGCTAATAACCCGTAACTAAACTACACCAAGAAACCAGAACAGCTTACTTTTCCCTTCATCAGGACGCATACATAACAAAAGTATCCAAATCCTCAAATCTGTACTTGTATAAGATTTCCAAAGAGGAAAATTAACAAACAGTTGGTACGCATAAGATGGAACGACTCTTTCAGCAGAGCAAACTGCGTTTCAACAAATGAGTTACCTCAAACGGAAGAATCGGCTGATACGGCGAAAGTTTCTTGAGGTGAAGACGGATGAAGGAATCGCCAGACACCTTGCTCGGCGCGCCGTCGAGCTGCTCCGCTGGCAATGCGGAGGCCGCGAAGCACTCGCGATTTCTACTATGCGAGCAGAATTCCTGATTGATTCTGCTCATGGATGGACAAGCGCCCGAGAGTTTTAGCACGCTCATTGGAGACTTGAAGCTGAGCTCGGCGGCTATCACAGGGAATTGAGGGAGCGAGAAGAAAAGAGAAGTAACGAGGATCGCTGGAGATTCGCAGAATCTGATGATTTTGATTATTGGGTAAATTGTATCTCAGTCCCCAAGTTATAGAGCATATTGTATCTCAGTTTTTATTTTTATTTTCTTAAGATTAGTATAAAATTTTCAGAATCAATTGTTGATAAATGTCGAATAAATTTATAAATCTTTTTACTAGGCTCCTCCACTAAATTATTTTTTTAATTATAAACAAAACATTTTTTCAAAAGATAAGCGATTCTAAATTAAAATAGGGATAATTACCTACATGCTACACAATTTAGTTTTATTTATGCCTTACCCATCCATTCTTAATTAATTACGCTATACACAATCAAAATATTATAAAATCTTACATACACACATTTTAATTTATTTCTATTATGATGATTAATCATAATTTTTTAATAACCTAATTATAATTAGATTACAAAAAATCTATGCCGTTCATCATATTATTTTAAGAATATTTAAATATATTTTGAGTGGAAAAAATCCTAAAACCTTAATGTTTAGGTGGCGGCAAAGGAATGAGACATCCGTGATGTGAATTGATTTTAGGATAAATCAGCGCTTTAGTGTGGTATTGAAGAAGAGAAACATATATATCATTAAAAATAAAAATATAATTTTAATGATTTATTAACAGAATATTTTTTTTTTCAAATAGATTTTGATTAAATTTTAACTCAAGTGTGTGCATGTAAGATTTTATAGTATTTTTAGTGTGTATAGCGTAATTAACTAAAAATAAATGAGTAAAGCATAAATAAAACTAAATAGTGTGGCATGTAGGTAATTATTCTATTAAAATAATATTGAAAAATGTTATTAAAAATGAGCAATAATTCTTATTATATTTCACTGTTTCATCTTATCTCTATTTTTTTAGGCATACACATATTTTAAATATACATTTTTCATGTTTAGAATTATAAATTTTAAAATTTGAAGTTTGCTCGGAGTCTATCGACATGAATTTAATTCGAATTTCTCAAATTTAGTTAGTTCGAACTAAAGTCTTATGTACCTGAAAATCAAAATTTCTAAATATTAAGCTAATCAGTGTTATTTTTAAAAAAATTAAGTTGCTTATTTATATAACATAGTTTAATAATAACAATATTATTATACTTTAGCAGCTCTAACTTAAAAATGTTTACAAAAGAATAAAAATATAATTTTTTTAAAAATCAATAGCAAATAATTCTTTCTAATTTAAAATTATATGTAACTAAATTTTTTTAGTCTTTCATTAACTAAGTAAATACTTTAATTTAAAATGAAATATAAATAAATTATTTGGTATTATTAAAGTATTTAATAAATAATATTTTTCCTAAATGATAAATTAATTTGAGTTTTATCATTATCTAAAAATTTAATTTAATTTTTAAATTATTCAAACTATTTATTAGTAGAAAAAATATTTTTTATTAATATTAAAAATTCTATTTTATATATTATCTCAAATTAAAATATATATAGAAATTTGAAATTATGTAAATTTAAATTAGGGGACTTAATTATTATTAAAAAAAAACTCGAAATTTGGAGTTAAAATCGGACGAGGTTCTCGGCTGGCTCGCTCGCTTGTTTACCGCCCTACCTGTGCCCCTCTCTCGTGTTCAGCTTACCGCCAGTGATATCCCTTCCTATCCGCTGCTCTCTCCCGCCACCTTCCCACACCCGCCTCCCCTTCGCGGCCTGCCCTACGCGTAAGATCAGAGATCTTCGGGCTCTCCTGTCCAAATCTACGGCGGCCTCCCTCCTCTTTCCCAGGCGAGCATTTCTAACCCCGCCTCTACATCTCCCTCATCAAATTCGGATTCCTTCACCATGGACGACCTCCGCCACACCTGTAACGGGAACCCGTTTTACGGCTTGAACTTTTTCATTAGCTTAGTTTGGTTTCATCGTTTAGCTCCTCTGTTTTGGGCTTTTGACTAATTTTTCCTGCACCGCTCAATGAACGCTTTCTAGCCTTCTACGCATCATTAATTAAGGAAAATTTCACTGTATTTTTCTCTTAGAAGGCTGTAGTTTGTATTTTTTTTTTTAATTTTTATGGGTTTTGACATGGTTGGGTCTGGTTTTTGGTTTACTATATGTGTATGATTCTGCATTTGGTGTATCAATACAATAGGTACAAGATCTCCAATAATAAGACTTAAATCATTCCAACAAAATAATAATGGCAACAATACAAGATTGTAGGGAAGAAACGAGATTACAAAATAGAAGAAGAGAAAATTGCATTAGAACATAGGGAAAGAAGGTCGAAGGTGAAGACAACAGTATATGAGGAGGAGTAGTGAAGACATCACTTCCCCTTCTTTGATTGAAATAGCACATATTTATGCGCATACACTCATAATTGTTCTCTCAAAAACAGCCACACATTTCTGTTGCTTTGTTGTTGTACGTTTGCACATCTTTCGCACGATCAGCGCATGTTTGAGGAGTTGTAACTATAAAATGATCCATGATGTTGAATGGTCTTCATGCATGGTGCTTTCATGGGTTTGCTAGTTTATTATGATTGAGAAATTAAATTTCAAGACCAGAAGACTTCCATTGTGCCTCCAGGTGGTTGAGTGTGCTCTTGGTGGCATGCACTTGATGTGTTAAATAGCCTCAATGGAGGTGAAATTGATCCGAAGTGGATGGATTTTCATGTGAGAGGGAGATTGTTGGAGTACACATGAGAATCATCTTATATTGAATAATTAACAATAAATTTAGGTGTTGATACAAGTGTTGGCCATTACCCATCAGCTATTTGGCCCAGGCTTTTGAGTTGGAAAGTATCCATCAATTGTGTATTAGCCTGAACTTGATTTCCGAAATTATTACTCCCTTAGCACCTACTCTTTGGATGAAGTCTTCCACTTTGAATATTCAATTTGTTTTACTCAACCAAGAAAGTCAAATAAGAATACTTTGGTTCATCCTCTATTTTGTAATCTCACTTCTACCTTGTAAACTTGTATTACAATTACTATTATTTTGTGTTGTAATGCGTTTAATATTATTGGATATATTGTACCTATTTCTCTTAGGGAAACTATTTTGTAAATCCCAAAAGTATTTCTCGAATATTGAAAATATATTGAAATAAATTCTCTACGTTTTTGTTACTTTATTGTAACATTGGTGTATTAAGGAGGATTTATCTTGTTTCCTAGCTTACTAGTTTCCCTATTTCTTAGTTTCTCTATTTTCTTATTTCAAGTTGCTATAATGTACTTCTATATTATAAACATGTGGTTCTGTTTACTATTGAATGTATTCTAAACAACTTCATTAGTGAAATTCTTCTCAATTAATTATCAAAGTTGGTTTCTTCCTCGTCACTGCCATCTCTACCTTCGATGGGGACAGCAGTAATCCTCTCTCTTTTTGCTCATACCCATCCTACTGTGAGAACAAAATAACTCTTTCGACTTCCCTTGCACTCCACTTGTTGAATTTTTCCCTTCAACTTCTTTGACACATGATAAAGTCCTTTTCAATTTTTTTTTATTAAAAAATGGACCTAAAGGCACTTAACTGGAAATCTGCTTGCATATGGTTGTAGGTAGGCAATATCCTAGGGTGTTTGTTGAGCCCTAAATGTGCCCGGCTAAAAAGTAGTATAGACTGCTATCATACTGGTAACGAGTGCTCAAAAACGTTGCTAGATTTGGTAAATGGATCATTTCAACAAATAAAAAATATTTAGATTTAGGGCTTGTTTGGTTGGAGTATAAATTTGGATAAGGAAAGAGAAAATATTTTATTTTATAGAGTTGATTGCAAAGAAATTTATTTTAATATTGGGAGGTGTGTAGGATGTGAAATAAAGTTGATTTTAAGGTTGGAATTTGTGTTAGATGTGAAATAAAGTTGATTTTTAAGGTTGGAATTTGTGTTGGATGTAAAATAAGATTATTAAAATTTATAATAAATTTAAAATATTATTATTTTATTGCTTGACCTATTTTTAGGGCTTTGCCAAACAAGCCATTAGTAAATGGCTTACGACATCTACTAATTGCCTCTTTTGCACATTCTTGTGCATCTCTTGTGGCACCTCTACTTCTTTCATGACACTTAGTGGAAATTTTTCTTTTATTTACACCTCTTAATTATATCTCTATGCTTCTCTATATGTCCCCTTACTCCTGATTAATCTTTTCATGAGTCCTTTTGACCATTGTGTTTTCTCGCTTCTCTAAACAGTGAAGTAACATGGATCTGGTAGATATTTATGCTCCAGCTTTAGAGGAGGTGTTAAAGAATTTTTTCGTAAATCTCAAAATATTCCTCGAACATTCGAAATATTTATTAGAATACTTTAATATTTTATTGTCATATTATAACCTGATATATAGTATTATATTATAGTATAATTTATTAATATAATCGGGTAATATATAATACTATCATGAATAATATAATAGTTATTACTTAGTATAGAGGAGGATTTATTTTGTTTCTTAGCTTATTAGTTTCCATTGTTTTTTTAATTTGTTCCTTTTTGAATTTAAAAATTTAAGTACTTATAATTTTTTAAGTGTTAAATTAAAAATAGGAGAGGGTATCGGAGAATGTAAAATTAAAAAAAAATTCATTTGATTTTTTTTAAATTTTATTCTTTAATTTCTATTTATTTGTAAAATTATAATTTAAAAAGCTAACAAATTATATTAAAAATTGGAAAAGAAAGATGGGTGAGGAGAAAGAACGGTGGAGACTAAAGGTTTAAGAGAGCTTATGATAAGGAGGGTAAGATGGTCATTTGCAGCAATTTTAACGGCTCAGTTTTGGTTGGACCTAACAACAACACAAAACCCAACCTGAGAGACCTAAATTGCGTTTTTCAAATATTAGGATCCATTTGCAGCATTTGTCTGAGCTCATAGGCCCAAATGCAATTTACCTTTATTTTTATTATTTCAAGTTTCTTTATTGTGCTCTTTTTTATGACTTATACCCCCTTATTGCATATAGGTGGTTTCCTTTTACTAATGAATGTATTCCAAATAATTCTATCAATGCGATTCCTCTCAACTATTTCAACAGATCTTTGGATGTAATTTTTAGTTGAAACCTCATTCGTAACAAATATTAATTAGTAAACGATATAATAATCGTTTAAGTTATTACACATGTTCCCCTTGTACCTTAGTGTCTGTCGTCTTTTCAGTTGATACATTTTAAAATGGAAGAGCAATTTATACTGCGAGTTCCACCTTCAGTTGCTGAACGGATAGAGCGCCTTTTGAATGAGAATCCATCATCCTCTGAAGACAATTCCTTGGATCTATCCTTTACAGGTATCTATTTGTCACTTGGGATTCTATATTATGAAATTTTGTGAATTTTGTATTACTGAATATGTTTGAATACTTTTTAGTTGTTACTGGCGTTGTGCACTTTAGAACACCTTTTTTTTGTATCTTCTTATTTCATTATTATTTCATAATTGATATTTATTTCTGATGAGAAAGAGACCCACACTTGGTTTTGGTCTTACGTCCGATACAAATTTGGGTTGAATAAAGACAAAGCCAAGCATTTGTGCTACTTTATGTTATAATTGTACATTTGTCTTCTTGGTCTAACATGAACTTTGTTTAGCCATTTCCAGCCCTTAAAAGATAATAGTACTGTTAGATTAGTTTAACTCTAAGGTAGCCACAATTGCTGAGGTTTGATAGATAGGCATGCCTGAAGTACTCATTATTTCAAATCTTTTGTTTCTCTTTGTTCTGGAAGATTTCTACTTTATTACTTTTAATATTCAATCGATCATTTGTAGCCTAGCATTCTTAATCCGTATTTGCCTTCATTAAAATTTAAACAAGGTTAACTTTGAATTGAGTATTTTTTTACCGAAATGAAAAATTTTAACTTCATTTCATTCACAAACCAAGTTTTACTTCAAACAAGGACCAAGCAATCTCTGTTTGGAATCATGTCTGAGTTTAAACTTTCTTCAAACTAACTCAAATGACAAAAATATTTGGATTTGGATTTGTGTAGGATGTTTGTAGAATGAAAAATAAAGTTGGTTTTGATTTTTATAGTTTTGCAAGATGTGACAAAATCAATCTTTATCTTGGAGATTGTGTAAGTTGTGTTTGAATTTAAATTTTGTTGCCAAATGAGACCTTGCATTGTGAATTAGTAGCTGCAAGCTCCAAGAGAGGTGATGGACAAGAAGAAGAAAGGAGACATAAGTGATCAAAGTTGAAGTTAATATCACATATTGATAAGTGAGAATAGATAAACTAAACTAACCAACATAGCATTTTTCCTTTTGGAAGTTTGGATGTTATTCTAGATTTGCAGCACATTGAAGGGTGTTACTACTGATATATCTATAACTGTATGTTTGCATCTACATCTATGCAACACATGCATAAACTAATGATCATTGAAAATCACAGTTTACCCTTCATATTTGATTTTTACTATGTAGCCTTGATTTGAGGGTTTGCTAAAAAAGGCATTGGAAGAGTGATCGGAGGCTAGATTGAAAGGAGAAAGTGAGTTGTGATGAGAAATGTGTAGAAAAGGAGAATTGAACTTGTATTGCCCATTGCTTTTGAAGCTTTCCCAAGGGGCTATTCTATATGATGATGGAATGATCTAGAAGAGGTGAAGCAACGTTATATTTTCTAGATCCCACTTTTGGTTATTCCAGAAAATTGTAATCTACTCTTCTATATATATTTTTTCTTTTCTACATTACTCTAAAATATTCTCGAAATGGGTTGTAACATTTTATCACTTGACTTGCATTTCGATAACTCTGATCTTGTCATGTAACAATTCGAATTTCGCTCTCAATAGTGCCAATGTAAAACTGTCTATTAATTGCTCCAATCGATAATGCTTGTGATCCATAGTTTGATGGCATATACCTTTGCGGTTCCTTGAAACTCCTTTTGCATCAAATGCTTCTTTCATAGTTGCAACTTCCATGATTCATAGAAAAATATTATCTGACATGGTGTGTTGAAGAGAAGATAGTGCTTTGGAATCCTTCAATTGATTTCCATCAAGCGCCTATTTTTTGAGCCATTGAAACATTGGATCATTTTGGGGGAAATAGTAAATCCCTCTTCAACAACTTTCCTTAGATTTTGAGAGTGGAAATAGATCTTCATTTTAATGGACCAAAATCATAGTGTTCTTTGTTAAATATCGAAAGTGGGACAGAAGGATGGCTAGGATCTTTCATTCTGAAGTTGTACTATGCTTCATAAGCAATCGATCACAGCCTTGATACCACTAATGGGAGTTTGTTTATAAAATATTGGAAGAATCATTAGTGGCTAGATCGAAAAGGGAAAGTGAGATGTAGTAATGTGAACTTACATTACTCATTGCTTTCTAAAGCTTGCCCAATGGGGCTATTCATATGTACAGAAGGGTGTAGGAGCGGCTGAGCAACATTAAACTTTCTATACTTTTCTTTTGCTTTCTATTCTAGAAGTTTGCAACCTAATTTGCTATAATTCTTTTTTCTTTTCTGCATTACACTAGAATATTCTAGAAAGTGCAACAACATTTTATCAAAAAATAAAAAACAAATATAAAGAGGAAACGTATGATGACTAATATTGATACTCACAGGAAGCGCTATTTTTCATATAAATGTAACAACAACAACCAAGCCTTTTATCTCACTAGGTGGGGTCGGCTATATGAATCTTTTGCTTCTATTACACTATATCAAATAATAAATTTTCTTTTAGCTTCAACTTGTGTAATAGAAAAATCTCATCCAGAATCAAGGGTAAATTTTATAAAACTGTAGTAAGGCCAGCAATGATATATGGTGCTGAATGCTGGCCTGCAAAGAGAAAACATACAAATAAAATAAATATTGCAGAAATGAGGATGTTAAGGTGGATATGTGGATATACACGAAATGATAGAATGAGAAATGAGTATATCCGAAAGAAAGTTGGTGTTGCACCAATTGAGGATAAACTTAGAGAAAGTCGGCTTAGATGGTTTGGACATCTAAATTGTAGGATGATTGAAGCTCCAGTTAGAAAAATTGAGTTATTGGATTTTGCCCATGTACAAAGAGGAAGAGAGAGACCAAAGAGGACATGACAAAAAACTATAAGGAGTGATCTTAGTTACTTAGACTTAGATAAGAATTTGGTAACTGATAGAGCGCAATGGAAACAAAGGATTCATATAGCCGACCCCACCTAGTGGGATTAAGGCTTGGTTGTTGTTGTTGTTGTATGTAAGATTATTTCTTATAGTTTATTATCATGTCTTTTTTAGTATTTCTCTTCCTTTTTTAACATAGATAAGATCTAATAACCTAACTTTCCTTACTGAAGCTTTTATAGACCTATGATTAATATGTTCAGTTCTTTTTGAGCTTATTTTCAGTTGAGGTTACTCCAACCTTTTTGTGGATATACTCATTTCTCATATTGTTTTTTACCTGTATACCCACTATCCACCTTAACATACTCATTTCTACGACAGATTTGTTTGTGTGTTCCTACTTTTTAGGCCAACATTCATCTACTTTACATAGAAATGAATGGAGAAAATCCAAGTAGCTGACCTCAACTAGATTGAGACATTGTGTTTGTTATTAGTGGTGGTGGTGGTGGTGCTGGTGCTGGTGTTCTTGATCTACATTATTGAAAATATCTTAATGAGCAAAATTCATAATTGTTATTAATGATTTGATAGGGGTTTTAGTTGAAAAGAATTTTTATTTTCACTTTTCAGACATTCATTTGTTTGCACCTTCATTATATACTTATGGTTGAGTATCACGTAGTCATGTTTTTCTGTAGATGATGGAAGGACTGGCACCTTTGCCATTGGCAATGAAAGTTTCCCTGCCACTCTCTTGGATCTCCCCACTGTCGTGGAATCTTATAAAACATATGATGATACAGTGCTAATCAAAACCGCTGATGTTGGACAGGTAGGCAGTGGTTCTTAAATTTCTTTGGCTTATAATTGTACATCAAAAAATATTTTTAGGGAAAATAATGTTTTTAAATAATCTGTTTTACTAATAATTGTAAACTATTTGTTTGGTCTAAAGCAGCATATGTTGTACTTAAGAATTTTTGATGTTTTTTTACTTAACGTGGCTTATTGTCTAAGGATAGGTTTCTTTGTGTGATATATGATTTGTGCTAACTTGGACAAGACACATGTTTTGGCTTTTCAAAAATTTGTGATTATAATAGTAAAAACTTTAAATGTGATTATTTAAATAATTTACTTTTATTTCCATGTAGATAATCATGGTAAGAGATGAAGGTGATCCTGCTCCTGAAGGTGTAGAGTACCGGCACGGTCTCACTCCTCCGATGAAAGATGCTCGTAAACGGCGGTTCCGCAGAGAACCTGATCTTAATGTATTTAATGAGATCTCAACTTCTATTTTCACTTCCATTATTTTTAGTTGCTGGTGAAATCTCATGTATCTTTTCTTTGTGCAGCCGGAGCTTGTACAACGGGTTGAGAAAGATTTGCTAAAGATTATGTCTGGTGGAGCAGTGGAAAATATCCTTTAAATCACTTATTTTATTTTATTGTTCGTTATATAGGTCAAATAGACTTGCTAATCACTGATTTTTTCTTGTTTTATTTTATTCAAAAAAAATTAAGGAAACACTAAATTAGTTATGATTCCTTTGGACTGGGGGGTGTAATAAATATGGTTGGATGACACATGAGTATGTGATGGCAACATAATAGTTTACATTTTTGGGACTAGTCTTAATTATTGAAGTCCTAAGTTATGATTATCCGCCATTAGTCCTCTCCTTTTCTTCTTACCTGTTCAGGTGTTTTGTGCATTTGAATACAATAAATCTGCTGTGTTTCTACAGGTTTAACCATTTAAATCTGCTGTTTACCATAAATTTCACATGATAGCTCGAATTATTGAGTTCGTTCGAGCGATGGTGTTCCTTGATTATCCCTAGCTCATGATGAGAAAAAATATGTGTTGCATTTGCTATACTCTGGAAATCAAATAAAATTAATAGAAAATGTGTTATAACCTACAAATCTTAAGCATTTAGATAAGTTATCAAACTTTATCAGTCAATGATAGTAATGATTATAGTCATTTTTTTCTTAACTACTGTCTTCAAGATCACAAGTGTATGATGCAGATGAGCGCAGGAAAGCAGCTCAGGTTCCTGCGGCAAAACCAGTAGCTGTTCCAGTTGAAACAGCAGGAGATGGTGGAGAACCAGAAAGAAGTGATTCTGATGATTCAATAGATCATGAGCACTGAGAAAAATTATTAGGTTAGGATGCCTAATGTGTGCTAATCGTGGAGAGATACGCAACTGAGCAGGCCCTACTTTGTGCAGAATGTTGCAAACGGCGTTACATTGCCGAGCGGACGAACGAACTGTCTGATTGGCCGACTGGACGGTCTGGTGGCTGATCGGATGACTGTTCGCTTTGACCGAATGGTCCGTTTGGCTATCAAATCAAGTAGATGTTTGAGATCAAGTAAATATTCATATGGAATAGTATCATATGTAATCACATCTTCTTCAATTGATGTCTATCTGATTTCAAGTTATATTTACCTTTTTGGACAAATGCCTACCTTAATACATACTTATTTGGTGGCCAATTGGATGGTCCGATTAGTGCGAACGGACGATTTGTTCAGCCAACTAGACGGTCCAATCAGCCAAGTAGACCGTTCGGTTGGCCAACCGAACAGTCCGTTCGATCGCTTAGCAACTTAATGTCGTTTGCACTGTTCTGCGTGAATCGGGGCTCGCTCAGTTGTGTCTCTCCCTATTGGCCCATGGATGCTTAATGGTTAAGCATCTGAACCCAATAATTTTTTGAACACTAGAAGTGAGTTAGCTTTCTAGCTGCAGTAAGAGAAAGAATCTATGCTTGTATCATCTGCTGAAAATATATTATATCCCCCTTCCGTTTCAGGAAGTAAGTATTGTTCTTGTTATAAAGGTTTATTCAAATAAAATTTGACATCAGTTATGTCGATTATTCTATTTCATTCTACTCTTATTTATGCAATTGTCTCTTTATGTGGATGTGATAATCCTGGATAAATTCTACACGAATAAGCACTAGATTTTGTTACTCCTTAGATGCATTTTAAATTGTGAAATTTATTGTGAAATTTATTGAGTTAAAGTGAATAATATCTATAAAGGTAGGCGGGATGTTGTAGCGGTCCTGTCAAATTTAGTGGACCAAATGATAACAGCGACTCTAGTAATTTTAGACCTTTTTTTGGTTGTGTAATAGATAGATTTTCCCATGAAGTTGAAGCTGATTGAGGACGCTTTTGAATGGCAACTCTAGCTCTATAACAAGCCTTCTGTTGATGAGAAATTATTGTATCTGGATGGAACACCATCTGGATGTCAATCAGAGGCCGCCAAGTGTACCCGGACCCACCTGTATTATACACGTGGCGGTCTCTGATTGGCGTCCGGATAGTGTTCCATCCGGATACAATAATTTCTCTCTCATGAGAAGATTTTGTAATCGCTTTATTTATTTTATCTTTCCTAAAATTTTATATCTTAACTCAGTTGTTATACTAGTTAAACTTATGATTTGAAATTTCACTGAAATTGATTAATTTTATCACTTTTGTTTCAGTTTCAGTTATGATTATTTCGTGACTTAATTTAGGGACATTTAGTTCTAAATCATCGAGTGTAGTAATATTTTAGGTGTTGAGAACGACGTCTCTAGTCAAGTAAATTAGGGACATTTAGTTCTCGTCTAGTAAGAATTAAATTTCAAGTTCAAAGAAATTACTAGAAAGAATGATATGTTCGTAGAGAAAGAATACTAAATCACAGCAATAGTTCTCTCTTTAAGTCCTATTCAGCATAGAGACTAAAATAATACTAATTTAAAAATAAATAATAATAGTAATAATATATAAATAAATTTTTATTATATTCTACACAAATATTTAATTAAAAATATTATTTTATTTTACGTACTCAATTATTTTTAATAAAATTATTAATTTTATTTCACACCTTAGACTAAAATATTCGATTAGTAAATCAACAAAAAAAAACATTTCTCACTTTATAAGGAATCTCTTGAGCATGATGATTCTTATTTTAAGATCACATGATCAGCCAATCTTAGCTGAAACAAGTTGCCAATGGTGATCACGTCAGCTTTGAAGGCCTTCCACTGTCAACTGATTGAAACATGATCATTTGAATTTCAGTCCAATTATCCTATTAAATAAAATTTTTAAATATTAATTCAAAATTTAACTTGCTCTATTTATATACTTAGCAAGTCAAATTCGATTCAAGACTAATCCGATTCGATAAAAACTCAATCCAATTTTTTATTAATTCTTATAATGATATTTTTTATTAAAATAAAAAAGTATAAAACTTAAACTTAAATTTTTATTTATATTTAATAATATAATATTTTATTAGATAATTATATAATTATTGATTTATATTAATTGATTTTATTAAGACTTCAATTTTATAAATTTTTTATTTATATATTATTTTAAATATTATGTATTTTTTTATAATATCTTTGAGCATGATAATTACCTAAAAATGAACAAAATATTTTTTTAATAATATTTTAAATTTATTATAAATTTTAATAACATTATTTCACATCCAACACAAATTTCAACCTCAAAAATTAACTTTATTTCATATAAAACATAAATTTCAATCTTAAAATCAATTTTATTTCACATCTTACGCACCTTCCAATATTAAAAAATTTTTTTCCCATCAACTCTATAAAATAAAATATTTAGGCCATGTTTGGCGCGAGTACCAAAACAGGATCAAAACAGGACCGAAATGATACTAATTTAAAAAACAACAATAATAATAATAATAAATAAATTTTTTAAATCATTCTACACAAATTCAATATAAAAAATATTATTTTACTTTACATACTCAATAATTTAAAATAAAAATATCAACTTTATTTCACATTCTAGACCAAAATATTCAAATCGAGTATTTTGATCTAAGATGCGAAATAGAGTTTATATTTTTATTAAAAATTATTGAATATGTGAAGTAAAATATTAATTTTTATATTAAAATTTGTGTAAAATAATTAAAATAATTTATTTATTATTATTGTTATTATTTTTTAAATTAGTACTATTTTGGTCCTGTTTTGATCCTCGCGCCAAACAGGACCTTAATCTTTTCTTACTCAAATTTATCCTCCAACCAAATAAGCCCTTTTGCATATATTATCACTCTTATTTTAATATATATAATATTTGTGACAATTTAAACTTATATATCAATATTTAAAATTAAATATATTAAAATTATTTCTTCTTAATAGAAATAAATATCGTGAAATAAATATTATTTACTTAGTTTACTTTTCATAGTTTCATTTATACTTAAAATTAATTATTTGATAATATACTTAAAATTAATTATTTCTTCTTAATATAAACCTAAAATCTAATCCAAAAACTTAGATCCATCACAGGTCATAAATTACATCCAGGTTGACCCTGATCTAATCCGATTTTTAATCATCTGGATGTTTTTCAGATCAGATCTAGGTCAAGGCCAACTTAATTTAAATCGAACCCATTGACTGGTCTAGCCAACTTCGTTCCAGCATAAGCAGTTCAGACAGATGATACAACAATAGATACTTAAAGTGCACAAATGTCGCCAATCTGCACACCTCTATGTTGAAGAGCTAGCTCAAAGAATCTACAAGCACACAATCGAGAATCATAAGAACAAGGATTGGTATTAGGGAGCATTGATGTCACGAGAAGCATACTATAGAACGGCATACAACAAGCTCTAACCGGATGAGTGCTAAAACCTTGACTTGCCTACAAGCGAGCTTCCTTCAATCCATCCTAGACAAGGTGAATCTAGTTTCAATCTACCCATATGGAGCATTAGAAGCAATCTTCAAGGTCATGCCAATTTGCCAATAGAAGTTGTAAATGAGGGGAAGGGGGAGGGGGAGTCGAAAGTATGGCTTAGGTCTATCATTGTACAAATAGAAAGTCCAGGAAGTATATCAAATGTGATCCTTCAAAAGAAAATTACAAAAATCTTTAGATAAGGACGTACTCTTCACTTAAGTAAAATCTCCACTAGCGACAACATGGGGCCAAAAAGTCGACAGCGCTATTGACGTTTCTAGAAACATGGGAGACTTTACAAAACGAAAACTTATATAGGATTTTCAAAATGTTGTGAGAAATACTCTCAAGACTAGCACTCTCCTTGTTGACTTGGGCTTAGTTACTAGATTGAGTAATGAGATTGGATTAGATCCATGAAGTCACTAGTAAATGCTTTGACATCCACTTCTGTTGCTATAGATTCTCCTGTTAAAACATGCAACCAGTGAGGAGTTTGTAATCACTAGCTTCAATCATCCAGCCAACTAGATCTATCAGAAGATATACCTGAAGGAAGCTCCAACGAGATTCATTGGTCCACAAATGATTAGAATCATTTGATTAATACGGCTGCGGACTGGCATTGAAACAATACAGACTTTAGATATTCATGTGATCTCAGTGCAACAAACTTGAATTAGTCAGGATCATAAAATAAATCAAATCTCAATCTGTGAAGTTTGTAATTAGGCCTGATGGCCACTGACGTTCATACGGGCCAATGAAGTGTCAAATGGTTTTCTAAGAAATTTGAGTCATTTCAGAGAGTTTAATCAATTGACACTTCTGTCGATTTGAAGTTGAAATACTCAAATGTTACTATTCAATGTTGTTCAACAAGGCCAGAAAAATGTAATCAAACCCACAGAAAACAAAATAATTATCAGCAGCAGAACATTACCGTAGTCTTCAGTTGCTGACCTAATAGGAACAAAAGCTAAGAAGAGCTTCAATATCTCATCACTCTGCATAGCTCAAAGGAACACATATATGGGGTCGGCGTGCCACAAGATCAATGAGGAACTACATTTTCAAGTACAGTTCAGGATCGAATGCCTCACAAGATCAAAGAGGAACTATGTTTTCAACTTCAGTTCAGGATCGAAAGGTAATGCCCTGCCCCTGTGATTGAAGATCATGAAGTCTAGATTTGCTGGAAGTGAGACAACCCTGCAATTTGCATATAAAGATTTTAAGCAATGACATTAAGTGCATTATGTGATTAGAAAATATAAAAAAACTTAAAAAAGAGAAATCTATAAACATCTGATAATCTAGTTATGAATTAGAACAGAAAGAGAGAGAAATTATCAACAATAAAATGCTACAGAATTGAGAATGATGGCATAGAAGCATAGTAAAACTGAAAAGGTAAGATAAAAGATTAGTAAGGGCAGATACTCTACTTGATCTTAGCCATAAGGAGGTCCCCATTCCCTCAGCTCTCCCGCTTGCCTCCTTTGATGGCGAGCCCTTCTCTCCAGATCCAACCATCCAAGGTTACCCTGTCTCTTCTCTTCCCACCTCCCCCTTACTTCTTTTCCCCAGCCATCCCTTCTCTCCCCTCCTAACTACAAATCTTGCTCACCATAGGCCACTGTTTTCATCACCTCACCAGTTGAGCCACATAAAGGACCCCTCCGCATCAGCCCTTCCACAAAAGGCTACTAATTGGAAATCTCTTTTTTATGATGGACCACATGACAGCAACAAATTCAAGGCTCACCTTTCCCAGAGTGTCACTTTTGCTAGTGTGTGTGGAAATTGATACCACATGATTGTTCCCAGATATCAAAACAGTTCAGGTTGGTTATACTAGTATTCAAGTGGAAGCCGAGTAAGACTAGAAACAAGCTCCTTGCTGCAAATGGGCTACATTTGCCCATACACCTCTCTCATGCCCAATTATGGTTAGAGAATGACGAGAAGCCCAAGCCAACCTTGCAGCCATAGCTGCTGATGCTAATGGTTTCGTACCTGGAAGACCCAGAGAAAAGTAGAGCCACAAACAGGAGACCCACACAGAACATAGGAGGAATTTCTTCAACATTACAGACCCAGCTTGCCCCGTTAATGGAAATAAATTGCCCCACGGCCACAGATGATGCTCAAGAGGAGGCAGCGATTTTACAAAATCAAGAACACATGAAACTAAGGGACAAAGTAAAGTTTAGTGAGAAGCGTAGACCAACCATACCCCATATAGCAAGATTCAGACCACTGCTTCACAAAATGATTTTATGGCCCTCAACCAAACTACTACACACAATCTTCTCACTTTCCCACTTCCTCAAGAGGTGCTGGTTTAGCCTACCAACACTTTCTTGAGTTTGAAATTAAAAAAAAAATGAATTGACTTCTTCCATTTTCAATGAATAAGCCTCCAAGCATCCTCTTCTGGAATGTTTGTGGATGGCATGAGGACACAAAGATTCATGAATGCAAAAACCTCTGCAACAATCATGAGTGTGGCAAAATTGCCTTGGTTGAAACTAAACTGAGTACTGATGAGTTCCATAGGAGTAGATGGAAGTAACAACACTTTACTACGAGGGATGTTGTAACAACTTTGAATTGTGTAAGAGGGATGGCATAGCTATCTTCTGAACAAGAATGTCTTTTCCATCACTATGCTTCACATTTTTCCCAAGTCATCCAATGCATTGCTAATTCTCCAGATTGTTCTTATATTGCCCTCACTATTATATATGTTTCAATGATCTGGGATAATCTCAACCTTCGGAATGAGATCAGGGGACTTATACCCAGAGGCCTTTCCTGGATTGCTTTAGGGCATTATGACCACATTCGTACACCTGATGAGCGTTTTGGTGGAAATATCCCCACTTGGAAACACGTTAGGGATTTCAGCAAGCTCCTTACTGATTTGGGCTTGGAGGTTGGTACGACTTTTACATGGTCCAGCAACTGCAGCACTCCTATTCATTCCAAACTTTGGCGTCCTCTCTAATGAGGATTGGTTTGACAGTTTTCCCAACCAGCTATGCACGGTGTCCCAATGCATTTTCTGACCACTCATTTGTGTTATCAAGTGCATAAGGGAAAAGAAACCTAAGCCTTCTTGTTACGTATAAAAAATTCTGGCTTCCATGTTTAAGCAAATTAGATAAAGGAAATCTGGTATGAGCCAACCAGTGGGGACCTTATGTTCTCCTTGCTTGCAAAGCTCAAAAATGTCAAAAACACCTTCGCAAGTGGGATATTAGATCTTACTGGCTTCAGGATTCCCTCAAAGCTGAAGAAGCAGAATTCAGCAGTTTGCATTTCTCTATTAAGATTAAGTCCTAATGATCCTATTTTCCTCGACAAAAAAAGGTGCTGCAGGAAAGAATTCATCAACCTCAAGGCACTGAACCTTTCCTATGCTATTCGAAGGGCCAAGGCCCGTTGGCTTTGAGATGGGGAGGATAATGTAAAATTTCTCTATGGCAAAATGAAGTATAGGAAGGATTCAATTCCTTGCAGCTTCTTGATGCTAGAGGCGACCCTATCTCCATCAAGGTCTTCTTGTTGATTTGGTCATCAAAGCAATTCTCCCAGATTCATAAAAAACCACATTCTATTTTGCCACGAACATTGAGCTGGTAGCTGTTCTCTGGTAGAGATATTGCACTCCCAAGTATCTTGGAGGCTAGGGTGCCCCCGATGCTGTTAGGATAAACCAAGTACACCCTATTAGAGCTACACGGTTAGTCCTCATCTCTGATAGGCTTTGGGCCACTTGGCTGCACTCGTGCCAATTTTTTGAGTAAATCCGGAAGCTCTGGTTCAACAGCTTGGAAAACTATTTTTTGAATGCTAGAAATGACTTTCAAAAATAGTGCATTTATAAACTTGGCAACGGAAATTCCTCTTTTCTCTATGACCATTGGGTTCAGGAGAATAGCATTATTGAACATCCCGGCAATAGAGTGCTTCATCTCAATGAGCATTACAGCAAGCTTGCCCGTCTCTACTGGAAGAATGGAAAATGGGATCTGCATTCAGGATATCATTAGGTTTATTTCGAACATTAGCAACACCTTTCAGATGAAGGAAGTAATTCAATGGGACCTTGGTCCTAGATAACTCCAAATACCTCCAGCCTTTTTGATGAGCATGAAACTTTGGAGTTCATTAATTTTATATGGTTCAAGCAATGCAAATCTAGGTATACTGTCTAATTGTGGATTCATTCATGGGCAAACTCAATGATTGTCTTTTGTGTAGATCCACAAACGGAACTCATGACCATCTTTTCTTGGGATGTAAGTGTTCAACGGACACCCTATCAAAGTTATTCCTTAGATTTCTGCAGTTTCATCATTCTTCAAATCTCCAGCACCCCTACACCTATTTAACCAATACTCACAATGACTCTAGGAATAATATGTTTCTTAGTGGTGTGATTGTTTACCACATTTGGAGAGAGCACAATAGAAGAAGCTTCCAGGTTCAAAGTATGCCTCCTCAGTCCCTCTGTGCTTTGATCCAGGTTGACCTGAAAATTATGGCCACTTAATATGCGTCCTCCACTAGCTGGGTTCATTTGTTTTTTCCCCCCTAGTTCTATGGGAGTTCTCTCTTGTTGGCTAACCATACCCACAATACCCACACTTCGGCTTCTTCTCTTACGTTGTTACCTGCAATCTTCTACCCAGAGCCACCGTGAATGATAACTACTGGTTTTCCTCTTCATGCTTTTTATTGCTTGAATGTTGCCATGTTTTTATGTGCAATTATTATTATATTTTATAAATCTTAGATTAAATTATTCTGACAAAAGTCGAATAATTGTCTCAGATCTTGGATTACATTTGTACTTTTTTTCTTCAGAAAAAACAGGTCCTTCATGCACAAAAAAAAGAAAAAGATTATTAAGAGTGCACATTCACATGACGTTAGAAACCAAAACCTCTTCTTTAGGGACAATGACATCTTATCGCCCAACTAACATACTGGAGGTAATTTTGATAGTTTACTATCTATAGAAATTAGAAAATATGATTGTAGAGGAAAACTATAAGTTGAATGGGCATTTCCAACAAGGACACGATAAGGTTTGGTGAAATAAGTGGGAATAAAAAGAATACGGTAAATGTAACTTTCTAGTTATGTTTTAAAAAATAAAAAATAGAATTAACATTTCATTTTACATGGAATACAAATAGCTGACCCCAAATACTTGCGCTGAGGCAAACTTTCTTAAACATTATTTGAATAAGTGAAAGTGGAAAAATTATAAATGGTTCTGATAACATGATCTCCTAAACATATGGATCAGAAAGCTAAAAATTTGCTACCACCCCTAGTACAAAAACCTACTTAGTAAGCTATAATGAGGGCGAAAAAAAAAAATTAACACCATAACACATGTATATGTGCTCGACCTTTAGATTTTGAAATTCCACGATCCAATTATAATGAGATAAAGATGATACATTAAGAGACGTTAAACTTTTGCAATGGCTGTATTTCTTATTCTCCAAAGTGAGAACCACCTTAAGCTAGCCCAAGGGATGGGGTAAAGAGTGCAATAAGGACCACTTAGAAGGGGGGAAACACTTTGAAGAATCTTAGAAAATTTGCAACAGTATGGAAAACTTGTAGAACACACAAGCACTCAAAGAAGTAAGCATCATCATATCTAGCAAGCAAAGTCTCGACACCTTAAGCTAGCTAGCTTCAACCTTTCCTAGAAAATGAGATAGGAGTAGCAGAGGAGGTAGAAATCCTGCTGGAAGGGTCAGAGCAGTCGTCCAAGGCAGAAAATGTTTACTGCAGAACTTGTTCAATTCTAAGCAACTAAGACTATGGAGAAAGGATCTATTTAAAAGGAAGAAATGGCACAAAAAATCCAAACTTCTGCAGGCATATTCAGCATCGCCAGCCAATCTAGCCTTGAAGACTTCAGGGCACAGAGAAAGTTAAGGAAAGCACAACTTTAGGCCAAAGAAAGAGCATGAGAGCAAGGCACAAAAGCTGAAGGACAAATTGTGAAACTGCGTACTCAAAATAAAGGAGTGCATGCACAACAGGTAATGCCTGTGTATGTCCTCTCCTACACACAATGAGTGCACTGAAAGAGGTCAAAAAGATCATCAGATCATTCCTATAAAGAGGGGATAGTACAACAAGAAAGATTCATTATGTTTCACGGGAAGAGGTGTGCCAACCAAAATGCAAAGGTGAGTTAGGGATGCACAATCTCAAGCTGTGGAGGAAGTTCCTCATTGCTAAGCTTGCTGCTAAAGTTTTACAAAAAGGGTGAGTGTAATTGAAGAGCTAGCTTCCAAGCAAAGTATGGAGGGAGAAGCAAACCATTTGAGGTAGGGAAAGGGACTCATGGGCCTGGACGTTAATCTGCACTGGGGAGACAGTGGAGGACAATCTTATATGGGATGATTCAAAGGTAATGAAATCTCAGTGTCTAAAGACCCTTGGATCAGTAATTTGGCTCAAAAGAGATGGCCAATAATAGTAGCGCTAAAGACTTCCCTGAAACTATAAAGGAGTTAAGAAGAGGGATGGGTAGGAAACGGAGAAGATGTCAAGATTCTTTAGAATAGAGTCAGAAAATATGATACTTGCAGCTATAAGAAGAAACCACTATTGGATATATTGGTCTGGGCAGCATCTGTGATAGTAAAGATTCCAACAGCAACACTGTTCGTCGAGGAATTAGAAGCTGGACACAGGACAACAACGAGTATAAGACACAATATAGGAAATTGAACACAGCCTAGAATTCAGGCACACATATGCAAGATATCGAAAAGGAATAATTCCAACCAAAGTCTGGTTACAAAGAAACATTGACACATATCAGCACTAACTACAGCAGAGTTAAGAAAGTAAGGAACATACTTGACAAGTACAGCAACCTTTTGCCTAAGAGCACCAACTTGGAGAGCAAATTAAAGCAAATGTCCAGCCCTGTAAGGGCTAATAAAAAGGAGAAGGCATGCACAGAGGCAATCTTATTATACTACTGTTGGAGGGCAAGGAATGCAAAGATCTATGACAAGTCAGTTCCTTCTCCAGAAGTAATAGCTACAACTGTTCTGAGTACAATGAATGAAACTCTACTACTAAAGAGGCCAACAACCAACATCCATCCTCTACCATCTAGAATCCAACAATCCACCAAGGACTAACCTGTACTTTTGAAGATTCTTGGATTCCCCCTAAGTTAGGATAGGTCAATATCGATGGCTCAATGTAGGGAAGAGTTGCAGAAGCTGGGTATCTCCTCTGAAATAATGTACGTGAAGTTCTACAAGCAAGAGGCAGGGGTAGGGAAATCTCTATTGACTCATTGCTCACTACAGAAATTGTAGCAGCTTTGGCAGGACGCAAAGCAGCATCCGACATGGCAAAAGAGTACCAAAGCATATGGCTAAAAAGAAATTCACTGCAGATGCTGCAAGCCATTACTAGAGTTCTAAACACACCCCAAGAATAGCACAAGTGGTTCAAAGAAGGATAGCCTAGCCAAAGGCATGGCTTCTTTTTTTTTCTCTCCAAAAGTTTGCAAAGTCTTACACATTCATAGAAATGTGAATGAAATTGTTGATTACTTAGCTCACATAGTAACATTAGGAAATTTAATTGACTAAAGGGTAAGTTGTTAGCCAAAGATTTTTTTGCCTTCTCTTGAAGGATTTTACTTAATGTCTTCCATTTGAGGGAGAGGATTGTTGGGCTGAGAAGTGCAATGGAGGACCATTTGAATTCAATGAAAATTTACAAGCATGAGGAACTTGCAAGTACTGTTCCAGCTACAAGGCACATTGAAAAACCTCCTCTACTATGGCTATTTGTATGTAAGCATCTTGCATTGTATATCAAAGTGTAGACCGACTCTGAACCTTGCTACCATTGTGCTATGATCTTCGAGAATGTCGCACTAGATCAAAGGGCTCGTTGAAGTGAGTCATATAGCTAGTGACGGATCCTTAGTTGGATTGTAGTAAGCTCATCTAGCAATTGAGTACAATAGATTAAAGAGAGATATTTCTGCTTCAATATTTCTCCCTTCTCATCCCAAAAACCAACCCGTAAGGGCTTGGTGAGATCAACTATCGATCATAATAAACCCAATAGGTCTTTGCATACTTGATTAATTTCATCTTGGCAAACCAAATCTTCCTATCCCTTGACTTGTAAACCAAATTAAAATATACATCCATATCAATCAACCAATCTAATAAAAATTTGGGCCAATATGATCTACCTCAACCTACCTTGTGACATCATTTGCCTTTTGTTTGGGAGTTCCACCATATCACTCCCTCTTGTATTGACGGAGATCACAAAACTCATGGTAGAATTCCTCATATGGCTAACATCGAGGAATTGGAACTTGTGGTAAAGATCTAATGGGATAGATAGGGCTCATAAGGTCTATAGTAATCGTATCCAGGACGAGCTAGTTCCTCTTTGGGTGCATAACATGGGGGAAGCCCATAGTTTATCTCCATAAGAAGCTTAGACTGTCGTATATCATCTTCCTCAAATTGTGATTACCTAAAGAACCCCTCGGCTTTATAATCCTTCTCAATCCACCTTCATCTCAGAGTGAGATGAAGCTGGCTGATGCGCGATGACATTCTTCCAAGAAACCTACCTTAGTTGTTTAACTTATTTAGAGTCGCTAACATTTCATCCAAATGGCTCTTGAGTTATAGGAATATCACATCCCTATCTTCATCAGTTAATCAATAATGGTATGATTTTACACTCCTAGTTGTCATGCTTATGGGGTTTTGTGAAAACAATGAATAGTCTCCTAAAATGGTGACCTAAAATGCTAAAATAGTGAAATAACGCAAAGAAATTATGAAATACTTGAGTTTCAAGCAAGGATCGTCTATAGCTATGCAACTACAGATTACCTTGCTTTGAGACTAAGATGATAGGTCAAATTTGATGCAAAAACAGAAATCTTCGTGTTTGGCGAAAAAAAAAAAATCACCTTAACCCTTAGAATTAAAACAATAATATCAAAGAGATCTTGATTTTGTATCAAACATAACACCATACATGTGAATTTCAGCGAGAATAAATGAGGAGTAAGCCTAGGTTTTCAGTTTTTGTTCTTGCTCCCTCTCTTTAATAGAATAACTTGGATCCCTACACTTTATGTAAAAAAGGTTTTATAAATATGGATATGGCTAGACCATTTAAATGGCCCTCCCTTATCTTATTGTCTATACGAGTCATTCACACCCTCTCCCTACACAACTATTTCTATTGTTGTCTTCCCTAGTATGGCCACACGTTAAATCGAGCCTTTGCATTGAGACTACCCTAACCATAAAAATATTTTGTAAGCACTAAAAAAAATAAAGTTTTACTTACCGTTAATAAGCAAACTAAATTTGGCCAAAAAAGGATAACTTATATTGGTCAAATATTTACTACGGACACTAAATACATAGCTACATAACTGATGTAGGGCCAAATTACCAGCGCCAGCGATTTCGTTATAATCTACGACCTCGAGTGTATATTATAACAACTTATTTTCTTGTACATAGTTATCTTTATTTTTACATATTTTATTTGGGTCGTACACTATGTTTATGTCAGTAAAAATGCTCATTTTGATGTCATATATATATTGTGGGTTAGTATGAGTCTTATGTGTGGGTTGGATCAAATTGGGTTCAATAATAGTTTATCTTGAATCAAATTTGATTCAAATTAGGCAAGCTGGAACTTATTCATGATGCAGCTGAAATATGAGGACTTGGATGCGATTTCACCTTTAGTTAAATCACATCCAGCCCTAAATTGGAGGCCTTCTTTCTCTGCCGATCTTGTGTCGCACAGAGCAGATGACAGCTCTTCCTCACACGGCTGCTCCTATTTCACCGAGTCGCATCTAGGTTACCACGTTCAATGGATTTTCGTGAGTTTCTCGTCACGTTGACCACGACGATGTGGAGCCTTTGCGCATAACCGACAACTTTCAGCCCGTCTTCCTCTTCTATAAAGCTGGGAATTTGGAGTTGAGAAGGTGGTTGTTTTGTGATAAGATTTCTATCAGAGTTCGAGTTGAGTAAGAGTTTCTCCTTTCTCTATGCAAGCAACGCTGATTCAGACCGGGACGCAGAGAGCTGCAGGTTTCCCTTGGTTATTTCAGGTCTTTGGCTTCAGCTCTGTTTTCATTTTGCCTTAATTCCAAACTTCTTGTTTAAGCTCTGTTGAAATTACTGATCTACCCAACTGCCATTGCTTGAGCTTCTTTGTTCATTGGGATTGGAATGCTCAGTTTGCTTTGAAGATGCTGAATTTAGTCAAAAACTGTGTTTTTTTCTATTTTTTTGTTTTCCAGGCCACTTAGCTTTCTATTTTCTCTCTATTCTGCAGTATAAAATTTGAACTTGAAGCCAAAATAATTCAAATATCCTCTGTTTTCTAAAAAAAAAATTTAAGCTGTGTTGATTGACCTAATCAGTCAGCTTTCTATTCTCATGTGAAAGGTAACTCAGATTATGCTTACTAGTTAATCTTTGCTAACTTGATAGTTTTATTTTTTTTTATCTGAATCTGCAAGAGTTTTACTGAATTTGCACAGAGCACATTTAATTTCTTTAGAAATTCCATGAAGGTTATGTAAATGTGCGAATGCTAATGGATAGTATAATTTGCGTATACTTTTAGTTAATCTACTCAAATAGAGGCATATCATTGCATTTTAAATTGCATTTGCCCTAGGCATTTTAACACCTAATAACATAATTTTAGGTTAAATTGCCATGAAAGAAGTTTCAGACTTCTTGAATATTTAAGCATGAGTTCTTAATTGGTCATGTGATTTGTTTAAACAAACCACGCGGCATCAATAACTAGATTAAAATATAAGTTTACGAACCAAATTTAGCCAATGGTAAGTGAAAATGGCACTTTAATGATCATTTATTTAGTATTGTTAGAGAAAACTTATTCTGATCAAAATGTTTTGATAAGCATAGCTTTCATTTTGACTGTGCAATAAAAATTAGTGATTAAATTATCTGCTTTTACTTACCAATCAAAATAGTCATTAATTGTTATAATAAGTAACCAAATTATTATTTGGTCATTAAATTATATATATTCCTAAATACCCTAACACTATACTAATGTGAGCACTTTATAACCTCTTGATGCTTTCTGCTGAAATTACCTTTGATCTCCCTTCAGAAGCGAGCGACAAATCAATGGCGAAGAGCAAGTGATGCCCGTGATCATTAAATTTAACTTACAAATAATGGACAAAGACAATATATAATTCAGAGAAGACACATCGTCCCTGTGCATACTAGGTGGAAAGCAACCTTATCTCTTATCACTGATCATCATATTATATAAATCAGTAGAGGACAAATGACTAAATAATGAATACCAATTGATACGCCAAATTGAATAACCCCAAAGCCAACAAGAAGCATGGTCTATGAGCAAAACTTGTATCTCCAACTTCAGTATACTAGTATTTGCGCATCTATGTACAAAAGACATGTTGTGACAAAAAATAGTGAGTCATCCAACAGATCAGTCAAACTAAAAGATGATGCTTTTCTTAAAGGGCGTTTGATTCAATGTTATTTTGATGTTATGTCATATAATCTACATATTATGACATCTAAATGTTATCTTTTGAGTGATGATTTCATAATTTTTTAGAAGCTTATCTATACATGTCATTAAATCAAATAATTATTTTATCTATATAATATAACATAACATCAAAATAACATTGTTTGGTTTGAAAAATACTACATTCTTTCTTTGATTAATTACTCCATGGAGAATTTAAAGAGCTAGATAGAAGCTATGATGGTACTTAAAAGAGTTTAGAAACATAAAATTTTGTTCATCTTAAGGATAGAAATGGAACGCATTGGGAGCAGGCGTAAAACCTCCTATCCAGCATTATTAGTTATATCCCAACCTCATACCCACCACATTGTTTGTGTTTTTCACTATGCCAAGCTTTAGTACAATATGAGACAGAGTTGTGCTGCTCGAATCATTTAGAAGAACACATTTATGATCCACAAAAAAAAAGAATATGAAGATGTGATGTGAACATAACAAAATAAATACATCCTTTTCCTAACACAAATCAAAGAAGTGGAGGATAAAAAACAAGCATGAAAAACAAAAAAAGTGAAAGAAATAATAAAATTAGAATGCTGGAGAATGAGGATAAGGCATTTAACATTCTGTAATCATTACTAAACACTACATTCTAATACATGGTTCACATTTTGGCATTGCTAAGATGGTGACCAGTGGCATTCCAATGTGCAATTGAAAAGGAGTGTTAAGCTTATAAAACTTATATGCCTAAGTCGAAGCAACTGTTGGGATAAAATATCCTAAAACAACATAGACAGAATAAAAGGAACAGCAGAAATACTTATAAAAGCATGACTAAAATTCAAACAAGAAACTATCTTTATTCCCAACCTAATCGCTTGTTTGGATGGGGATCATAATCTCTAATCTAACTTTTAACTCAAATTAGTCCCACATTTTAAAAAACAAATGAGATAAAATTTAAATTTTGACACAAAACTTTAAACCAATTTTTGATATAAATGATCCATTTTATGGTCCTAATTCAACCTAATCACTTGTTTGGTGGTGGAATACAATCCCCAATCCACTTCAATACAAATTTAGTCCCAATATTTTGAAATTGTATATAAGAGTAAGTTCACATTTTAGTCCACCTTTAATGCGTTTTCTACGGTTTAACCTGACCCATTTTATGGCACATGATCAGATATGAAAATATTCTCTTTGCAGTGTCTTTAATCAAATTTAATCTCACCATAACCGAACAACTTTACTGATTACGACAATATAAACTCACTCACAACAGTATTGAACAAAACAAGATGCTGATGATTGAAAACCCGATTAACCGAGAAAAATAACGAAGATGCACAACTTCAACGCACCTGTTCTCTTCCGAGTACGGGAGTATCGAATGGAACTTTTCAGGGACCGCGAGCCCCGCAATCGCACAAAGAGCCAACCCTAGTAGAAGCTCAATAATAACCTATATGTAGGTGAGTATCATCATCTATCATACTCCCAGATCCAAACGATACAGAAAGGGATCACAATGGAAACAGCGGCAGACAAACAAAAGGAAAAAAAAAATGGTACTAGGGTTTCATTACATTAGGGGGCGGACCCGAGAACTCCTCCTCCATGATCTTCAGCATACCTCTATCTGAAATCGCCCAGAAAAAGGGATTAAAATTGATCAATGCAAACCATAGCTTCCAATCAGAGATAGGAAGAGAAAGAACAGGGGAAAACAGGCGCACACTGAACGGTAGAGTAAGCGGCGTGGGCGAGGAGAAGACCCCCAAGAACGCCGACGAAGACGCCGATGCCCATCTTAAAGAATTACTCCGACGAGATTTCTCCTTGGGACCGGACCTAGCTGAACCGCGAGCCACGGCGAAGATTAAATGGATGGTCTTTTAGTGAATTTTTTATTTTTATAAAACAAAATAAATATATATCATGATAAAAAAAAAAGAAATGATTAATCAAAATATATATATTTCCTTTTATAAAGTATATTAAACTCATACAAATAATTTAAAAAATAATGATAATACAAAATCAATTTAAAAAATATCATCTTCAAAAATAAATAATCGAGGCATAGATAAATACCTTCATATCAATTAAATATTAAATTATTAATAAAATGAATAAATACTACTCAAATATTTAAAAAATCAATAATACCTCACAATTACGTTATACTATAAGTGACTAAGAATATGTATTACAGTCACTCGATATAAGCTAAAATTGAGATGCATAAAAAATAAAAAATATTATTTTAAAATAAATATATGATAGGTTTCGAAAAAAAAAATATGATGAAAATAAAAAAAATCAACTTTTTATTAATGCACTCATACAAATTTAAAATTTTAAAAATTTGCAACCGAAGCAGAGTGAATAAAATATATTAATTAGTGATTTTATTTATTTATTTATTTGATCAAAATGACTTTATTTATTGTTTCATAGTCTTGCTTGATTTTTATTCGTGTTCTATTTCCAATAAATTATCTAGTATCTTATACCCGATAAATGAAGTTAAGCACCTTAGTTAAACATAGAAAATCAGAATATAAGTAAAAAAATAATATTACATTATTTTTTATCATATTTTACATAATTTTTAATATAATAAATTAATTTTATTTTATTTTACGTCATTTTTAATGTATTAATTAACTTTTTTTCGTACCTTAAATAATTTTCTTAACATAATTAGCTAACTTTATTTTTCATTATACATATATTTTAAAATAAATATATGTATAATCGAGCAACTAATCACACTACCCGAGCAACTAATTTGCTTCGAGCTTTTTTCTCCCCAATATAAATTTTAATTGTAAAAAATAAATTTATTTTACATTCAACACAAATACGAATATTAGAATTAATTTTGTTTCATATTTTACGTACTTTTTAATAATAAACTAATTTTTTTTATTAAATTTGTAAAATAAAATATATATTTTTTATTTAAAATTCAACACTCAAACCAAATGAGGCCTTTATTTGCATCCATTAGTCTTACCCTTGCAATGAATTATAACTACGGTGTTCCAATCAAAAAAACTTGTTGAGCATGTTTAATGTAGCAAAATAAATATTATAAGTTAAAAATACAAAGTAGATTTAATTATCATTAAAATTTTAGTAATTTATGAAACTCCATATTTTAACGGAAAATTGTTACTTGCGTTATTCATTATCATACAATTTATGCAGCTCCAATGAAATTACTCCACGTGGGAAATAGCATCTTCACGTCATTAACACAAGAAATTTTTGTGTGCACCGGTGCACGGTGCACAAGCCCAATTAGCACACGACACATCAGCATGTCTGACCACTTTTATCCACGTGTAGTGTGCTAATTGGGTTGGTGTACCGTGCACCGGTGCACGCAAAAATTTCTCCATTAACACAGGGAAGATGCTTATGGATGAGTAGTGGGTGACTTTTTTATTATAATATAATTTATGCAAATTGTATTGCATTACAAAAATAAAAAATAGTAGTTGTAAATTTTGTATTAAAATATAATTTAATTTTAATAATAAGTATAAAAAATAGTATTTTAAAAAATATAAAATTACAATATCTTTTGATAAGCATTTGGTATCAAACTGAAAATCAAATCGACTTAATTTTTTTTTTGATATCTTTACGAACATATTAGTTATATCATATTTTAATTTGATAGATTAATTCAACTATTTTGTATTAATTTTAATCCATCAATTTTTAATGCATTACGATCTAATAAAGTATCAAACTAACTAAAAAATAAAATTACTCCGAAATGTTATTAGATAATGTTAAGATGATAGATGATTTAAACTATGGGTAACTTTTGAGTTTATTTGAGAGATCAAAATAATTCGTGAAAATTATGATAGATTATAATTTTATTTAAATATAATTTATATAATTGAATCAACAATAATTTGTTGGTGAGCATTTAATATCAATTTAGAGACCAAATTAATCTTATATTTTTTTAATATGATTAATAATGTGTTAGCTACATTAGTAGTTTAATTCAATAATTTTGATTTCATTAATTTTTAATATATTATTAATTAATAAAATATCAAACTAGTAAAATTATTTTTAAATATTAAAAGATCATATTGCAATAATTAGTATTCTAAAATTTCAACTATTTTTTAAGTCATTTCATAGGACTAAAGATTATAATCTTTTAAAATCCTAGATTCTAATGTTAAAAAGTATTTCAAATACAATTTTAATTATAATATAATAAAAATTATATTTTAATATAATTGTACACATATCGCATAACATCAAAACTCTAAAATAATATTCGAATATAATTTCAATACTATACATCGCATGTAATACCAAAATTATATTCAAATACAACTTTAGCTCTACATATTACATATATAAATTTGTATTATATATTTACATATTAAATTAATGTAAAATTAAATATTTCAATACGCAATAAAAATATTACTTTTAGCGTAAGTAAACATTGATTTATTGTATTCGATTACAAATATTTAACATTCATAATCTGTTACAAAAAATCACTGCACGCAATCAAATTACATAGAAATTCAAATTTTCATAATAAATTACAAAAAATTTAACAACAAAAATAAGTGTTGTAATTAAGTACATGAGTTCTATGAAATTATACAATTAGCTAGTATATAACACGTATGAATACACTAGTGTACCAAATTCGCACTCTAAATACTAACGATTTTCTTCACTTGAGTCTATCGAGATCTCCGTCTTTTTTTTTTTTTTCGAAAGTCGAGTGCCTCGCAATAAGTCGAGTGTCTATCGAGATCTCCGTCTATCTGGCGCATCGATTACTCATTTCTCATTAGTTGACACTGATTTAGTATAGTGGGCGAGCTTGTATGTAACTTCATTGTTCCGTCTCTGTTTTTAAACTTTTTAGCTGTGGTCTGAGCATCGAGAAATCCAAGTCATCTGATTGGAGTGCTTTTAATAACCTTAGATGCATCTCCTTCAACAATGATGTGATTCCAATTGAATTGCTTGCTCCGCCGTCAACATATTCGCGTGATGGGGATCAATGATTCCATTAACTTTAGTTGCGAGGCGTGTGAGGGGATTACCAGTATGGTCGCGAGCAATAATCCGGATACCGATCCTCTCCCCGTGCTTTTAACTATCACGGCATCAAAGTTAATCTTGATACACTTTTCTGTGGGCGACATCCATCTAAGGCGCCCATCCATCTAAGGCTGAGCTAGTGTAGTTCTTCTTCCTCTGATTTTTGGGCCATATTGTACTTCTCCAAGTAGTTCATAGCATGTAAGTGCTTTTTTGACTAAATGTGTACTTTACATATTCAATTTTTGATCTACTGAGATAAAAAATTTTAGATTCTAAAGTATTCCTCCAAGGCTTGAGTTTCGCTTTGACTTCCTTTTTAGTTTTATCAATAAGAACAATATCATCTGCGAAGAGCATACACCAAAGCATCTCATGTTGAATATGTCCAGTCAGAACTTTCATAATCAAAGAAAAAAGATACGAACTTAAAGCTGAGTCATGGTATAATCAACTATAATAGAAAAATCTTAGTTAAACCTCCTTGTGTCCGAACACAAGTAACAGCTCGTTTATACATACCTTTAATAACTTGAATATAAGTAGTGAAATTTCTTTTATTACTAAAACACTTTAAAGTACTTCCCTTGAAACTTTAGCATAAGTTTTTATCAAATCAATAAAAATCAAATATAAGATTTTCTTTTTCTCCTTAAATTTTTTAATAAATAAATAGTTTCTATAGTAGATCTACTTGGCATAAAAAGAAACTGATACTTTAGTATCATAGCGTAACCTATATTCGATCACCCTCTCCCTAGAGTTTTAAAATATGACTCATTAATTTAATTCCTCTATAATTAGTATATTTCTGTACATCGCCTTTATTCTTCTAAATATGTATAATATACTCTTTCTTTATTCATTTGATATTTTTTTAATCTTTAAAATCATATTAAATAATCTAATGAACCAAAAAAACTTCATCTCCTAAGCACTTTCAAATATCTATTAGGATGTCATTCGATCTTACTTTTTTTATACTTTAATCTTCTTTAATTTTTTTCAAACTTTAGCTTTATTAATACGTCAGATATAAAAGTAATTTTTATTTTCTTTTGGAGTGCTGAGTTCAATAAAATCAATTGTATTTTTACAATCTTCAATAAAAAGCTGTTGAAAATAACTCATCCATCTATCTTAGATATCTTCTTCTATGAAAAGTACTTGTAACTTCATCCTTAATACATTGTACTTGAGTTAAATCTTTAATTTTTTTTATTGTTAAAATTTTATAAAATTTTCAAATTACACTCCCCTCTTGCTTCCCCGTCCCTCCTGCCTACGCAGGCTGGCAGAGGGGCCCTCTCTCTCTCTCTCTAGGGGTGTTAAAAATATCTGAAACTCGAAACTCGCTCAAAACTAGTTCGATTTTTGAATCGACTCGTAATCGGTTCGAAAATTTTGAATTGATTCATGAGCTAAGGATTTTGGCTCGAAGTTCATTTCACGTTGGCCCTAGCTTGCTCGAAACATGATTCGATTTGGCTCGAAATTATATGTATAGCATAAATAATATTAATATATAATATAAATATATATAAATAAATAAAATGCTATTATATATAATTTAGTTAGTAGTTTAGTGGTAGAGTGAAGGAGATTTAAGATTTATTTTCCTCAAGGTTTAGGGATCAATTCCTCTTGGACACAATATTTCTACATTTTTTTAATAATTACGAGCCGATTCAAATCATGATTCGAGCCAGCTCAAAATCAAGTCATTTCGAGCCGAGCCGGCTCGAATCAATCCCATTTCGATTTCGGACTGATTTCGAGCCGAGTAGAACTCGAAATTTTCGATTTCGAGTTGACTTCGACTCGCTTGAAATCGGTCCGATAACAGCCCTAGCTGGAGAGCTGTTGGTGTCACGTGAAGGTTGCACAACTACCAGCAGCCTGCGGCACGATCGTACAAAGAAAGAGATGGAGCAAAGGGAAAGAGAATATAAAGCATATTATTCATTAACACGACTAAATGGATGTGAAAGTCCTTCCATATTTCGAGTAAGATGAAAACAAAACAAAGCCTTAGTTTGGTGCAAAGAAGTCTAGAATAATATGCTTTTGATACCTTTTCAGTCCTCTTAGTTTGGTGCAAAGAAGTCTATCTTTTGTATGCCCCTTCCAGCAACAGCAATTTGATACCTTTTGCTGATCAGCACCAAAATAAGGACAGAAATTGCATTAATATTTTGATATTGGTAATACAGACAAAATTACAAGCACATATATCTCATGGTTTATACCGGATAATGCTTACCTGTCAAAGGTGATAACATCAAGTGATTCAGGCTCGGGCACGCTGACAATCAGATGAGACTGTTCGATCAGTTCACCGCAGAGGCCGATCTTCCAGCAACGGATCCTTTGATCAAGACCTGTAGAGAAAACCCAGATGCCATCTGTCCAAATGCCTAGATGAAGACCATAGAGTTAGATGCAGCCTAGCTAAACTAAACTTCATGTAATTTTCTATTCACTAGTGATCATGTTTTGCATTTTTCTAAGAAAACAACTGATCAACATTTCATAAGCCAAATGTTCCTGCAAAATTAAGAAGTACAGGTTCAGGACCAAACTTGAAGTATCACATTATCAATAAGGAAATTAGTCGATCAGTTAGTTTATCATCATATTTCAAACACTACGACAACAGAGAGTTAGATTTGGTTAAGCACCAAACTACAAGCAATATACGAGCTTAAAACTAGAGTATGTTTTTAATTTAGAACTGATTGGCAAAGTACAATCAACAATCAATTCATTCAATTTCAATAGGTTGGGTCTAGAATAAAACAACAACAAAGCCTTCACTCCAAAACACTTGGGTTTAGCTACATCTTTTTCTGATGCAACACCGAGATGTTTGGAGCATTTGCGACGATGTTGAACCTTGACAAACATGAGCATGTTGTGGTGTTGATGCCAAACTCTACAATTTATGCAATAGTTAGATTTGCTTTTATTTCAATTAGCTTTAAAGTTGCTAGAGTTAGCTTCAAAGTTGCTAGAGTTAGCTTCAAAGTCATATGCAAATTATTCTGTTATATCTGCCTTATCAGCAATGGACAAGTGATGATTTATTTGACTTCACTAAAGCTAAGCGCACAACATATTCATGCAGACTTGGTCCAAGCCGCCCTGACGGTGTTGCTATTTCATTGAATCGAGTCGAGCTTGATTCGATGTAAAATTCAATTTAACTTTCAAGCAATTTTCGATCTTCAAGCAAATTTAACAGCCTTACTGAGGTATGCACTGTTGATTAATGGAAAGAAATCACCACGGATCACGGCTAGTAGAGGATTGAGGTAGGGATGCCCTTTATCAGCCTACCTCTTCATTCTTAGCTTTGACGTTCTTTCCACGATGATCCACAAGGAGATGTAGAGGGGCTCATTATCAGGCATTAGAGTCACTCCGAGAGCTCCACCTCATCTCATTTAATATTTGCTGACGATCTGTTATTTTTTGCGAAAGATACACCCACAAATGTTGCTACCGTGAAGAAGGCACTAGATAGTTATTGTGAGTGCTCTAGCCAATGAGTTAATGCAGAGAAGTCCTCCATCATATTCAGCCCCACCATTACTAGGAGCCAAAGATGGTGATCACAAGGAGATTAAAGATAAAGGAGGGACAAAAATAGTGTTAGCTAGGTATTCCGCTCACCAAATGTAGGCCATAGAAAGAAGATTTCTCTATTATAGTTGCTGCAAGCAGTTAGAGATAGGATAGCCTGTGGTGTCAAGAGCTTATAATTGACAAAAAGGATCACCCTTATTAACAACACCCTAATGTCCATACCCGTATATGCTTTGTCGCACACTTATGTCCTTCTCAATATTTTGACTAAAATTAAGAGGCTCAACAACACATTCCTTTGGAGTGGCAGCATAGAGTCCAAAATTATGCATTATGTGGCCTAAGACGAGGTGTGGAAGCCCAAGGGAAAGGGAGGCATGATAATTCACAACCTTCGCATTTAAAGATAGTATTTAGCGGCCAAGCATGTGGCTAGACTCATGAGCAACTCAAAGTGCATTTGAAGAGATAACTATGATGGGCAATTTTTGTTGCGAGAGAGGTAGGCCCCTCATTATTGAGTTTTGCAACATCCTCAATGAAAGTATTGGTTGATTTTTGTACTTTCGTAGTTTTTGTTTTAGCTTAATGCAAAGACAATGCTATCATTAAAAAAAAAAACAATCAAACATCCACTCAAAAACTGCTCCAAGATATTGTACTGCCAGTTGAGGCTGTATTGGAAAGAGTGGGACATTCTTAACCAAAATTAGTTTGTCATTTCTACTTGGTTTATAGTTGAGATACGACATCAGACAAGGTTGCAAGAGAGACTAATTAATCGCAAGTACTATGTGAATGAATGCTATTATTATGGCCTTTGGGCTTCGTTCTCTGTCTGGATTTTATAATTTAATTTTGATTATATGCAATAATTGTTTTAAATTTTTTTTATTAGATATTTGAGTGGTTAACAGGTTGTTAGAATTATATATATATTTTATATTACTTGACATTATAAGATACAATACAAATTGAGATTCTTTCGTTTTTAAGTTTTTCTTTACAAATTTATGCAGAAAATAATTTAGTAGGAGACATATTTATATTTATGATAAATTATTTAATTATTTTACTTCTATTACATTTTCATATTCTTGCCCATGTAAAAAGAGGAAGAGAAAGGCCAAAAAAAATATGGCAAGAAATCAATTATTTTATGAAATCTAATGTATCCGTATCAAATACTGATACTCTCTGATACTCCACTGATACGTATTCGATATGCCACGTGACATATCAATTTTTATTTTTATTTTTTAAAAATTCGATACTTCATCGATACATTTCTGATACTTTTCTAATATTTATCTGATACCTTCGAAAACTTCTAATTAAAAAAATGTTAAAACAGTTGGTTACCCACTCGATAAAAAATTAAAAAAATATCTCATATATAAAAAACAACTAATGCATAAATTTGAATGTTAAAATTGAAAAAGATATACTAGGCTATGCAATTAGGATTGCAAAAAATTTTATACACGCTAATATTTCGGTAATGACAAGATTTGACATTCGCAAGCAATTGTATCATCAATTTTAGCTAATATTTTTTGTAATCTTACAAATACTAGCGATGTTTTTGTATTTTTTACCTTAACTAATATTATCATTGTATTTATTGGAAGTCTATCACATTTTTTTTTTACTTTGATCAAGCTCATATTGTGAAAAGCATAAGCATTGGTCTTTTTATTTTATCTATTTATTTAGTCAGAGACTTGGAGAGAACATACATATACTTTAATCAAGTCAGTATATCTTAATTTATGTCATAATATCTATATTATTAATTATATCTTATTTGCATTAAGCTAATCAATTTGAATCAAATTTAAATTGAAAATGAAACTAATCTATTGATATATATATTTAAATTCTTATTTTATGTAAATAATCTGATAGGTTAGAAAGTAATAAAACAAACTTTATGATATTATTTTAAATTTAAAATTTTTTGAAATTCAGTAGTTAAAAGATATTTTTATTTTTTCAACTTAAATTTTTCATAATATTACTTTAAGTGATATAAAAAATATTTGAAAATAAATAATTAATTTGAAGAAAATTTAAAGGATATTTTTAAAATTTATAATAACAATTTGTATAAATCATTCACGTCTACTATAGAATTTTATAATAAATCAGAAAAACTATGACATATCATACACACATATATAACAATCGTATCCTGACGTATTTGTGTTCTTTTTTTTAAATTTATCGTATCGTCGTATCGTCGTATCTGTATCGTATTCGTATCATCGTATCGTATTAGTGCTTCATAGCAAGAAACTATAAAAAATGATCTTACATATTTAAAACTAAACAAAGACTTGTTATTTGATAGAGTACAATAAAAACAAATGATCCATGTAGCCGACCCCACATAGTGGGATAAAGAATTGGTTTATCATTATCGTTGTTATTATATTTTTCAAAATTAATTAAGATCAACAACAACAACAACCAAGCTTTAATCCCACTAGGTGGGGTCGGCCAAATGAATCCTTTGTTTTCACTGCGCTCTATCAATTACTAAATTCTTATCTAAATCTAAGTTACTAAGATCACTCCTTATAGTTTCTTGTCATGTCCTCTTTGGTCTCCCTCTTCCTCTTTGTACATGGGCAAAATCCAATAACTCAATGTTTGTAACAGGAGCTTCAATCGGCCTACGATTTAGATGTCCAAACCATCTAAGCCGACTTTCTCTAAGTTTATCCTCAATTGGTGCAACACCAACTTTCTTTCGGATATACTCATTTCTCATTCTATCCTTTCGTATATATCCACACATCCACCTTAGCATCCTTATTTCTGCAATATTTATTTCATTTGTAAGTTTCCTCTTTGTAGGCCAGCATTCAGCACCATATATCATCGCTAATTTTACTACAGTTTAATAAAATTTACCCATGATTCTGGATGAAATTTTTATATCACACAATACACTAGAAGTATTTCTTCATTTTACCCATCCTGTTTGAATTCTACTAATAACATTATTATCTATTTCACCATTATTTTGTATGATTGAGCTAAAGTATCTAAAGCGCTCACTCTTCTTGATAATTTGATCACCAATTGTTACATCTTCAATATAAGTATTTCTTTCTTGACTAAACGTGTACTCCATATATTCAGTTTTAGATCTATTGAGATGAAAACCTTTAGATTCTAGAGCATTCCTACAAAGCTCTAGTTTCGCTTTAGCTCCCTCTTTAGTTTTCTCAACAAGGACAATATCATCTGCGAAGAGCATACACCAACACACTTCATCTTGGATATGTCCAGTCATGACTTTCATAATTAAAGCAAAAAGATACGGACTTAAAACTGAGCCGTAGTATAATTCAACTGTAATAGAAAAATCCTTAGTCAAACCTTCTTGTGTCCGAACACTGGTAACAACTCCTTCATACATGTCTTTAATAACTTGAATATAAGCAGTGCATATCCCTTTCTTTTCTAAAATTCTTCAAAGTACTTCTCTTGAGACTTTATTATAAGCTTTTTCTAAATAAATAAAAACTAAATGTAGATTTTCTTTTCTCTCCTTAAATTTCTCCATTAAACTTCTTAATAAACGAATGACTTTTATTGTAGATCTACCTGGCATAAAACCAAACTGATTCTCTGATACCTTAGTATTATGACGTAACCTTTGTTCGATTACCCTCTCCCAAAGTTTTAAAGCATGACTGATTAATTTAATTCCTCTATAATTGGCACAATTTTATACATCGCCTTTATTCTTATAAATAGGTACTAATATACTCTTTCATTCATTTGGCATCATTTTAGCCTTCAAAATCATATTAAACAATCTAGTGAGTCAAAAAACTCATTCATCTCCTAAGCACTGCCAAACATCTATTGGATGTTAGCTGGTCCTACTGCTTTTTTATGCTCCATCTTCTTTAAAGCTTTCCAGACTTCAGCTTTACTAATATGTCAGATGTAAGAGTAATGTTTACTTTCTTTTGGGGTGCTAAATTCCGTAAGATCAATTAAATTTTCACAACCTTCATTGAGAATCTGTTGAAAGTAACTCATCCATCTATCTTTCATATCCATGAAAAGTACTTTTTGATATTCATCTTTAATACATTTTACTTCAATTGAATCTTTAGTTTTTCTATCTCTTGCCTTGACAATCATATATAATTGTCTTTCACCTTCTTTAGTATCTAACTTCTTATATAAATTCTCAAGAGCCATATTTTTTACATTGCCTACTGCTTTTTTAGATTCTCATCGAGCCACTTTATATTTCTCACACTTATCTTTATTTTTGTTTTTAAACCAATCTCTATAACAAATGTTATTCTCCTTAATTTTTTCTTATACATCATCTTTCCACCACTAAATATCTTTATTATTTGGAATCATTCTTTTGGATTCTCCCAGCACATCTTTCGCCACCTTATGGATACAGTTAGCAACTGTCAACAACATAAGATTAGTTTTTCCGTTAATGTTTCTTTGCCCAAGTTCTAGAACCTTTTTTCTTAAATATACATTTGTTCTCATTGTTTAGATTCCACCATCGAGTCTGAGGATAGGATTTTGACTTATTATTTCTTCTCTAATACTTTATCTCGGAATTTAAAACCAATAATCGATGTTGGGTAGTCAAACATTCACTTGGAATGACTTTACAATCTTTACAATCCAAGCGATCTCGTTTCCTTAAAAGAAAATAATCAATCTGAGTTCTTGAAGTTCCATTCTTGTACGTGATAACATGCTCATCTTTCTTCTTGAATAAAGTATTAGCAATTACAAAATCATATGCTGAAGAAAACTCTAAAATGGTTTTATCCTCCTCAATTATCTCTCCAAAATCATATCCACCATGGATGCTATTAAATTCTTCAGCAACACTTCCAACATGTTCATTTAAATTCCCTCCAATAAATAATCTTTTCTCTTGAGGTATCTTTTGTATTAACTCTTCGAAATCATTCTAAAATTTTTCCTTTATGCTCGCATCCAAACCTACTTGGGGAGCATACACACTTACAATGTTAATAATCATTCCATTGATTATAATTTTTAAAGTCATAATTCTATCACAATTTCTCTTAACTTCTACTACGTAATCATTCAAGCTCTTATCCAGAATTATACCCACTCTATTATTGTTTTTATTCTTACTAGAGTACCAAAGTTTAAAATCTTAGCCATCAATTTCTTTGGCTTTCTCTCCAACCCATTTGTTTCCTGTAGGCACAAAATATTAATTTTTTTATAAGTTATAATATCTACCAGCTCCATTTATGCTGCCTATATTCCAAATTCCTAATCTAATCTTACTGACTTGAGTTCTAGTATGATGGACTAGCTTCTTTACCCGCATTCGTCCATGATGTGGGGATCCTTGCTCACTTTTCACTACACCCACGCGCCGATGCAGCAGACCTTGCCCATTTTTCACTGTATTCAGGCAATACAGCGCGTCGCTTCCAGGGAACGCCCTAGCTTTAGCGCAATTTTCTAAAGGATTCATGTCATGATTGATTCGACAAATTTTACGCTGGCTGTCGATTGCTAAACGCAACCCTCCGCGTTTCTCATCCGGAACTTGGGACCCGATAATGGCGCTTTTCAAAATTAATTAAGATCATATTTTGAAAAATATACAAACAAAATTATGGTAAAAAAATTAATCGAACGTATTCTCAAAAGAATTTGAAGTTTAGGTAAAATACAATTACTGTTAATTTCAGCTAATAGAATTTATTGCTTATAATAATTACATTTAGGGGCAAAAAGGTGTTGGCTTGTCACTTATAAGTACTCTTGTTTTTGCCAAACCACCAAAGACCAAAATTAATATATCCACTTTCAAACCAAAAATGGTTTTTTATAAGAGTTTAACCAATTGACTAGACTCAATATTCTAATTCATCGTACTACAACCAATAATTTCTAAATTTCAAGCCCCAACCAAGCCAGGCCTAAAGATCTTTAGGCTTTCAAAATAAGGACTAAAGCTGAGAAATGAACAGATTCATTATATCCGAGCTATACACTTGATTGAGAGGTAAAATATTCTATTTAAAAGAAAATACGATAAAAAAATTGCAAATCATCAAAAATAGGAAACAAATAAGAATAACAAAAGCATCATGAAAGAACATTTTTGGGAGTTCCCATTAACGAAGATGCGCATTCAATGTTTTGTAATTTTTATTCATCTAATTGCTATATTGAAAGAAAAAGGTACTCACCCAAGTCCCTAAGGTTAGGGGGCAATATCAAGTTGGTCCATGTTTTTAAAATATCTTTCAATAAGATCCCTAAGGCTGACATTTTATTTCAACAAGGTTCTTTTTATAAATGTCAATAAATTTTCTTTTTAAATTAAATTTTTTAAAATATAGAATGATAAAATACAACGCGTCGTTGCCGGGTCCCAAGTCTCGGATGAAAAACACGGAAGATTGCATCAATCAGTCGACAGTTAGCGTAAAACTTATCAAATCAATCATGACATGAATCCTTTAGAAAATTATGCTAAAGCTAAGGTGTTCCCTAAAAGCAACACGCTGTATTGCCTGAATACAGTGATAAATGGACAAAGGTCGTTGCATCGGTGCCTGGGTGTAGTGAAAAATGAGCAAGGGTCCCCATATCATGGATAGATGTTTGGAAATGCTTAAGAGATGAAGGAGTTTCTTGGATGATGTAAAGAATTGTGTCAATTATAAAAAAACTAAATTAATGAGTCATACTTTAAAACTTTGGGAAAGGGTGATTGAACATAAATTACGCCATAATACTGAGGTATCAGAGAATCAATTTAGTTTTATGCCAGATAGATCTACTATAGAAGCTATTCATTTATTGAAAAATTTAATAGAAAAGTTTAAGGAGAGAAAGGAAAATTTATATTTTAATTTTATTGATTTAGAAAAAACTTATGATAAAGTCTCAAGAGAAGTAATTTGGAGAGTTTTATTGCAATACTTGATATTTAAGTTATTAAAGACATGTATAAAAGAGTTGTTACCTATGTTCGGACACAAGGAGCTTTGACTAAGGATTTTTCTATTATAGTTGCATTACATCAATGCTCGACTTTAAGTCTGTATTTTTTGCTTTGATTATGAAAGTTCTGACTGGACATATTCAAAATGAAATGTCTTGATGTTTGCTCTTCGCAGATGATATTGTCCTTTTTGATAAAACTAAAGGAGTTAAAACAAAACTCGAACTTTGAACGAATGCTCTAGAGTTTCAGGCTTTTCATCTCAGTAGATTAAAAACTGAATATATGGAGTGCACATTTAATCAAGAAAGAAATACTTATATTAGAGATGTGACAATTAGTGATCAAATTATCAAAAAGAAAGAGTTTAAAATACCTTGGATCAATCATTCAAAATGATGGTGAAATAGATAAGAACGTTATTAGCAGGATTCAAGTAGGATGAGTAAAATGGAGAAATGCTTATAGTGTGTTGTAAGATAGAAAAATTTCATCTAAACTTAAGGATAAATTTTATAAAACTGTAATAAGAGCAGTAATGATATATGGTGCTGAATGCTGGCCTGCAAAGAGAAAATATACAAATAAAATAAATATTGCAGAAATGAAGATGCTAAGATGGATGTGTGGATATACACGAAATGATAATATTCGAAAAAAAGTTAGTGTTGCACCAATTGAGGATAAACTTAGAGAAAGTCAGCTTAGATGGTTTGGACATATAAATCGTAGGTTGATTGAAGTTTCAAGTAGAAAAATGGAATTATTGGATCTTGTCCATGTACAAAGAGGTAGAGGAAGACTAAAAGAGTGATCTTAGTTGCTTAGACTTAAATAAGAATTTGTTAGTTGATAGAGCACAATAAAAACAAAGAATTCATATAACCGACCCCACCTAGTGGGATTAAGGCTTGGTTGTTGTTATATAGAATGACAAAACACCTTCTCCCATCTCTCTTGTCAACCTTGCTCATCACTGCCGCCGCCACCACCTCGATGCTGCCGCATGCAGGCAATAGTGCAGGGCCACCACCTTGAGCGCATGTGCGGAGACAGTGAAGCAGGGCCAAGGAGAATGGAAGGGTAGTTTTGTTATTTTATATTTTAGATATTTAATTTAGAAATAAATTTTATTATAAATTATAAAAAAAACCTAATTGAAATAAAATATTAACCATAGGAACCCAATTGAAAATTTTTTTAATTTGTGGACCTATTTGATATTACCCTAAATTTGAGAGACCTAAATGATATTTACCCTAAAAGAAATAACGAAATCAAATGTATAAAGCATACAAAATTTCAGAACTTGACAAAATAATGGTAAACAAATTTAGCTAAAGATAGAACACAAGCAATTTAATAAATTATATGAAAAATTTACTTTGCCTTATGAGAAGTTGTCCAAGGCAATATATTTCTTACTACGTACAGAGTAGAATGTGCAGGAGTTGGGATTTAATGCAGTTCTATGTATGTATTGAATGCATGCGGTACAATTAATTGTGCTCACAAATGACAAAAGAATAAAGCAAGTGAGGTTGAAGAGCCTAAACTCTAGAATAATCCAGCCCACTACCTAGATAGTAAAGACTGAAAGGCAGAAATGGAAATAGATTGTGTAGGAGTAGACTTTTACATGCAAGAATATGTATATACTAAATGAATGTGGTAAAGTTTATAGTGCTGACAATTGTTGAAAGTTTAAAGAAAGTGCTTTGACAGATAGTTGAATAGTTTGTGCCAAGCTATTTGAATGTCATTAATGGAACACATGTCGAGATTGAAGGGCAAAAAAAGGAAACCCCTATTTTTCACTTATACCATCTTTATAGATTGTACGGATGTGTCATGATAATTGTTTAGTGGCTTATAGACAAATGTCTTATTCTAGTGGTTAGTTAGCATTACTTACCTCCTTAATAGTGCTATACCCTTTAAAACAACATATAACAACAAACCTCCTAAATTAATCAAATTAGGTGGCCATGGGGATTAACTTGTACCTTTAACTGATGAGCTGTGAGCTGAGTTACTGCTTTGCCGTTTAAGAATTCTTGGGAACTTCGTGTAGAAGTTACATCCTGCAAGAGAGACATTTTACCTTAAGTAGAGAGCTAAAGCTTCCCCTGAATGTTTAAAAAAAAATAGTATAGACGACCTGATTGCTGACCAGGTGCAAGCGTATATTTTTCCAAACCGGCAGTTTGACCATTGATTGCACCAACATTAATCACTGTTGCATCAAATGCATCAAAATTAAAAACAAGGCACTGCACAGCTTGGTCATCTCCACCACTTACAACACAATAATCTGCCCCAGATTTCAAATGTGAAGAATTCTTCATTTCAGCCACATAAAGACAATTGACGCCTGATTGGTGCACAGAATCAAGGACAAGTAAAGGCAGAACTTCTCGTCTTTCTAAATGAAAGATAGACTGAGTGTCAAGTGAATAGGAAGCTGAAATGCTGGATTTGAGACTATTTATCTGAGCATTCACAGGTTGGCTTTCTTGAGAGAATGACGATTCATGAGTTGCAATTTTTGTGGTCGAACCTTTGAGTCTCTTCTCGATAGGTTGTCTTGTCGATGATCTCCACCATCGTCCACCTCGACTTCCTCTTCCTGTGCGTGGCCTTCTTTGACAATCAATAAGCAATTGAGTTTGGAATTTTGAACTTAGCTGTATAAAGTCCTCAACTGTTTCAGTAATATCCCAGAAAGAGATGCTTCCATCTGTCGATCCACTAATGACTATATGGGATATCCGAGTACAAAAATTACCTGCAAGTGGCTGCCGATTATAAATGGCTAAGAATTAATTCTCTACATATGTTAGTGCAACTAAAACTAAAGAGATGAACCGAATCAACTTATTCTTGGAAAGATATGATTTGAATGGGAAAGAAAATCAAATATGTGACCAAGGAACCTGCAGAAACTGATGAGAAGCTTTCTTCAGCTTCAAACTTTCAAATACCTAATATAGCAGAGGACAATGCTAGTATGTGGAATAAAAGTAATGCAGAACCGGAATGGTGAAATGGGAAAAGACTAGAAGAGAAAGAGGAAGAAGTAGAGAGAAGAAGAGGGAGAGAACCAAGAAGAAACAGAAAGGAAGAAAATAGAGAAGAAAGAGAATAAAGAGTGGGGGGGGCAATATTCTTTATTACACTCAAAGATGAAAATTACATAGAATTTATGGCATTTCATAAAATTTTAGCCCACACAATGATAGGAAATAAATAAAACTTGCTGAATAAAAAAAAGAAAAAATTTCACAAATATGACGTAACAAACAAGAGGAAAAGATCAAAAAAACTAAAACAAAGACACCATAAAGTAAATAAGAAACTAATAACCCATCTTAATCCAAATATGCAAAACCTATGGAAACTAATAACCCCTACAATTTTGATTTTATAATATTCACCCAAATTGTAAGAATTTTCTTAAGTTAAAAGATCATATGGGAATTTTAGCTATTTTGATATTTTACTTGATCCTGTATTTAGAGTTAATTTGAGTAACATTTGCATTGTACAGCAATCTTCTAATACTGATCCAAAATCCTGCATCCTTTTCCAACGTTCACAATTTCAATATGGTGAATTTCAACCTTCACCATTTGTAAATTCAAGATCAGAAGAAGAGAAAAACCATGATGCTGGACAGGTTTCATATGATTTTCTGAGTTTTGTTTATGCATTATGTAATTTTATTTTACCTCTATATTCTGTTTTGTTTTCGTTGTCACATAAAAAAAAACATTTAGCAAATAAAATGCAGCACTGTAAAGATGAATCAGTGCAGTGAGATCATGCAAATCAAAAAAGGAAAGTCAAGACGTACCATTAGAGTTGGCAAGTGGAATAGCAACATGTTGTAGTGCTAGAACAGGTGCTGGCTGTGGCATCAGGGAAGCAACATCAAACCTGTACATGGGTTCACAAGGTCAGATTTTATCTTCCTAAGAAGTGTGTCGTAAAGATCACTGAATTTTTTTGCAACCAACACTATCAAAAGGATAAGAAAAACAAGAGTAGAATAACTGAATACTGCAGAGGCAAACATTTCTTGTCTAGTTATACTTACCACAATCGGTAAGGTAAAAGAAGGGCTTGCAACGTTAGTGTAGCATCAGAACAAGCAACTACAATGAAACAAATTGTCAACCTGTGCAGGTCAAGAGAATTAAAAAAAAAATAGCACAAAGCTGATAAAGCAACAAGAGCACATGTTTCAAATGCAGAAATCCAATATCACCAACACTTTACCTGCTAGCAACTTGTTTCACCAGAAAAGCAGTGACAGCAAGGTATCTCCAATCATTTTCATAAATATCTGTGAAGGGCGCATTGTGTTTAAACTTTCTATATTCAGGAATATATGGTCCCAATCTTCCTTCAGAGATGGTAGAAGCTTTATCTACTATCATAGTTTCTGTTATTTCTTCCATGCTTCTCAGAGGATTGGCATATTTTGGTGGCAAATGAGTGGAAAGCCATTGAAAAGATATTGATGATTGGGCCCGTTTGGAAGAGACAGGCGATTCTTCAGGTTCTCCGTTGAGATCCTTTTCAACAGTATTCGCCGTTTTATATCGTAAAATCCACGAAGTTAAGACTTGTTTGGCACCAACAGAAATAAGCAGGGAGGGCTCATGTTTGCTCCTTAAAGCATCATCACTGGTACCGCACGTTTGACCAGCCCCTATTGTATAAATCTTTGATGTGAAACATATAGACCTTACTGCTGATCCACCAATATGCTCTCCAAGCAACTTAGATTCAGACCAACGTCCCATGTTCAGAGATGAGCACCTGATCAGTTCAAAGTCGAGTCCTAAAATGCTTTAGGGTACTTTTACGCTTGAAACTAAAAATGTTTGATATATCCTAAAAAAGAGGATAGACATACACAAAAGACCCAGATTACAAAAAAGGAAATGAGTTTTTTTCTTCTAACACAATAGATAAACAGTTGTTTATCAAGCAGAATACCAAGGAAAGCCAATGAAAAGTTTACCATCTATTATAATTGTAGTAATCTTCAATAAAATAAAGGGAATATTTGAAGGCAACACACCTAGTTAATCTCACAGTTCCATCTTCACAACCAGTTGCAATCAATGAATCACAGCTTTCTCTAGAATTTAACGGCAAAATTAAAGGTATGAAGCACAGGGTATGTATCTCTCTTCCATGGTATTGCATGTGTAAAATACGAGGATACTGCTGTCTTTCATGGCATGGCATCCACAGGCGACGTATATGAATATTATGATCCTGGAAACAATGGGAATGATTTTCAACAGCAAACAGAATAATCAAAAGGCCAACAGTCAGCATAACTATAGATGTACTATTTGACTAATATGGTTTAGGTGTACAAGAAATGAACCTTAACAAACGCAAAGCAGTGCTGATACTCAGGAGCATCCCCGAGAAGATAAGAATATGGGCGCCGCCATCCTCCACAAGGAACATCCAGAATCTTTCAAAAGAAAAAACAAAATGAAGAACAAATAAACTTTTTTATGTGAAATAAAAGTACGTGCCTTTCCTTCATTGATTAGGCTCCACACAATGAAATCCACTGACGTAAAGCCTATTGCATAATCAACCTTTGCCAAGTCTATCTCAGAGGATGAACATGAATGCACAGACTGAACTGTACTTAACTCTTTCACTTGTTTCATCCCAACAAATTCCAGCAACTGGAATTGCTGATCATATTTAAAATAGCAAATGCATCCATCGCCTCCTGTCTAGAAAATAATTTCAAAAATTTATTGATTCTCCGGTCCTTATTGATGTCCGGTGGAAATATCAGGTTCTAGGTCACTTACTGTGCGTATTTCCATTTGGTTGAATTCTAATGAGGCAATTACGACATTGGTTACACTAGAAATTCCGTGTGCTCCTTTAAACTGATTAATTGAGGAAATTTTCTCTACCATTTCAACAGAGTCAGCATAGGTCAACTTCCCCAACAAGGGATATATAGTAAGGTTGCCACGCTGGTCACCACATACAAGAACCTGCACAGGTGCAATTAGTAGGTTATTTAAGTAACCACACACGTTATAAAGCTATTTTGCTGTGAACCTTTAATAAACCAAAGAACCTTTCTGATAAATGCATACTCCTATAAATGATTCTAGGAAGTAACTCCTGAAAAAAGTTCAAACACACTGAAATTCCTGCTTGAAAAAAGAGAATCAAATTTTTTGTCTCATTATAATAACCTTCATATATGATCACATCAAAACAACGCTTCCAACATTTTCATCTAGATTTTCTTTGATAAATATTCTCATCGTAAAATATTCCTTGTACCAACTTTTCTAAATCATTTCAAAACTTTTCCTTTATACTCGCATTCAAACATACCTGAGGGACATACACATATAATGTTAAGAGTTATTTTATTGATAACAATTTTTAAAACTATAATTCTATTTTTATTACTCTTAATTTTCACTACATTATCCTTAAACTCATGTCGAGAATTATGCTCCATTTTTAATCTTATTTTTACAAAAGTACCAAAATTTTGAAGCCTATTTTTTCAATTTCTTTAGCTTTCTCCCCAACTCATTTCGTTTCAACTATAAATTCATATTTTTTTGCTTTGATTATGAAAGTCCTAATTGCCTTCCTCGGAATCCACATTACTATTTTAAAACATCAGATTCTTGAGCTGCAACAGATGAAGATAGCCAGCTCCAAAAATTTTAGTACTAAATAAGAAACAAAGAATGAAATACGTCCTTGTCAAGATCAACGTAACAAATGTAGCAAATAAGGTAATATTGAGTTGCTGGCGCTAGGCCTCATATAAATATAGTCAATTATGGCATTAAAGTTCTACTTCATTTCAAATGCATTTCTCAGTGCTTACCTCATCTTTGCTAGATGCATCCATGCTCATGATTCGAGCCCCATAATACGATGTGAACTCTGCAATTAAATATACTTTTTGTTCGTTATTGTTGTCTTCAGAGTTGCATAGTAATAAAGGGTTTATTTTCCAAAGTTTTAAACTCCCTCTGGGGCCAGCTGTAAGCAGGTGGCTGCATTAATGGGAAGCAAAAACTGAGCATATTTTTGAAGATCTATTAGACGAGGAAGGCAGAAAATTGCTTGCACTTGCCTATAACCAAGTGACTTGCACCAATAAATTCCCAATAGTTGCCTCTCTTTTTCTGCTACCCAGGTGAAGGAAAGAACTACTTTAGAAGAAAATTTACCACAGCACAAAACCATGATTGTTGCCTTTCCCATGCCATCCCCAATAGCTATGATATATTCCATTAAACAAGATGATTTACAAGGTTTTATAGTCATTAAATCCATACAAATAATTGGCGATTCTTTACTGACTTGGCAAAGAGTAGTCCATCTTACATCGCGAGGATCAGAAAGATTAACATGATAGAAAAAGCCATTGTTACTGGCCACATAAAGGACATCTTCTTGAGCGAAATGCAAGCAACGTACATATTCACTTTTGCTGCAGTATAAAGAAAGGAACACAGATTAGAACAAAGAGTAAAAAGAGCCTATTTATCACATAAATGAGAGAACAATGATTCTGCCTCGAATGATAAATGAACAATTAACAAGATATATGCAGATGAAATTTTTATAATTAACGTATGCTAATTGCAGGACTGGCAAACTGAGACTAAACATCTACCTCCTTACATACATACATAAAAAACATACAACAGATACATAAATATATAAAAGTATATAAATGTAGAGAGAAAGATACATATAGTACATGCATGTATGTATCAATGTGAAGACAAGTGTGTGTATTACTTTAAGCATAATGTATGTGTGATATACACAAATAATCACAACTCATAATCATTTGAAACTTTCACTTTACTAATGTTCCACTTGTGATACTAATTAGATATTGAAAGCTCAACAGGGTGATCATAGATCAATACCTTCATTACATTTCATAAAAAGAAAACATAGAAAGTTAGGTTAAAAAAAGCATGGAAAACACAAGTTACTATGCTAAAAATTTTCCAGAGAATACTTTGGTGCTAAGTTAAAGGTTCTTTGTTTCTCTAGAAAGAAATTAAAATGTTCATGTTTGTTTAGCAGCCAAACTTGTCTTGGAAAACAATAGTAGTAATAATAGTAATAAATCAGCAAACCATGGACTCTGACAAGTTACAAAACAATCTAGCAACAATGCATTCATCCAAAATGCTCTATGATTCATGATATCACAGACAGACCAGTTAACCCAAATGAAATCAATCAGAATTTGCAATGACTAGTGTCATAGAATCCCTTATTTTAGTGATAAGATATCTACTTGGCAGTCTGCAGCCTTCTCCCTTTAATAGGGCTTATGTCAGAATTTTCTAGTGCTGGGGTATCAGGAAACCATGTTTAAATCTTATTACTGATACTGGAAATAAAACATCATATGATGCATTTGCTGAACAGAACAGATCTTGGGGCTTATGACTGGGTTTTTTAGTGCTGAGGTATCATGAAATCACTGTACAATGATTTTGGAAACAAAGAATAGAGCATGACAGGAAGGGGGATGGAGTATGACCTGTCCATCAGACCTTGCTGACCTTTTACTTGAGGAGCTGAAATAGAAAATATCTCTGTATAATCCTTCAGGTCATTCATCAACCTGCTATTGCTTGTCAGTTCTCTAATTGAAGAACTGATAAGATGCACCTTGATAGCAGAGTCAAATCCAGCCGTAACAAGAAGTGATGAGTTTTGATCATACAAACATCGCCATATGCCTCTTCCCCTGTACAGCAGCAATCACAACAACGATTTGAGATAGATTACCTAGCATGGATGCTTTCATTAAAACTACATTCAGTTATAAAATCAACGTACTCATGTTCTTTGAGCATCAATAGCTGGTTACCATCCACATCCCATACCCGACAGGAACAGTCCTCACCAGCTGTGATAATAAACTGCACAGCTTAGGATTAGTGAGATGGATGAAAGACAATCAAACAAAAGGATTGCGCCAAAAGTATCATGGATAGAGATTCTACAACAAGATTTGCATAAATAGGAGTAAATACCACGTCCAGCAATATAAAATACAATTTGACTGGATAAGAAGTATTCATTAAATCAAATCCAATTCACTGATGATGATGCACATAGTTTGATGAATTAATCAACAGAAGACTGACGATTAAGTAAGCAAAAAAAGAAAAAAAAAACTCAGGCAAATTAGGAGAAAACAATATGCTCAAGCAGACAAATGTATAATCGATGAATAAAAGCACTTCACAAAAGGATAAAGGATAAAGGATAAAGCGGGAATTACATATGCCACCCATAAAGTTACTCATTTAACCCACAATTTTTTTTTTAGATGATCTAATCCACAAAGTTAAGTATTTACATATGCCAACTCCTACTTTAAATATATAATTATGAACCAACTACCTGCATTAACTCTGTTAACTATTGTTTTTTTAATACAATAAAATTTACATATCATCCCCATTCTTTGAAGGCATAAACAAAAACTTTTTTTCATTTAATCGTAACCAATAGATATTTAAATATATCACCCTACTTTTAATGATTAATTACAAACTAGCCCCCTTCCAAAGAGCAAGTTCACAGAGTTAATGAAAAAGGTCAATTCGTAACTATACATTAAAAATAAGGGCGACAAATCGAAATACATAACAATGAGAGTTAAGCGAGTAAAAAGTCCTTTTAGTGACAAAATTTACCCAAAAGATAATTACATATGAGTCATAATCTCAAATACAAGGAAATATCCAATTTGAGCTTTTGTCTCATAATGCAACACAACCTACTATAGCCTACAAACAAATAAAGACTAGTGAATGAAGCTACTCTTCGCGAATGATAGCATAATTACGAACTTCTTAAGAATTAAAAGGAACTAAAATTTCCTTTTTGGACTCAGCATCCTTTAAATTTCTTCTTTTACCAAGCTTAACAAGTTTTAGCATAATTTCATTTCTATTATGTTCCACAATTTTCTAAATAAACCAAGAAATTTGCATTCTGTAAATTTGATGAAACCAAAAATATTGCCAGCAATAAAAAATTTTCCCTCACTTTCCCTCTTCGCGACAATCCAAGCAGCATGTTCATGATCCCCTCATCAATGCAACTACCCTTCTAATTGATAACCACCCAGCAAGGACCACCCTTCAGCACGATCAATTGATGTAGTTTATTGCCCCAGTGAACTATTCAGCTTGTTATGTTTAGCCCATACATTGAAATAGTCAATCACCAAAATTGACAATTACATTGGTTCCACTGAAGAACCAACCTCCCAGCTCCTCGCCAAATGGTCGACTGATTAATGCTTCAAGATTGTCGTTTAGAGCACCACACTACTATTGCCTTGCGACCATCAACTGAGTATATCCATTCCTAATGACCATCATTTGGTTATCAGTCAAGCCCTCCATAGGTTAAGATCCCCTAATAACTAATGAGGCATGACCAAGCAACGGACCATACAATTTCTAGTCAACAAACTCCGCAAAAGGTCTTGAAGCCCTACAATTTGCTCAATGTGGGTGCAATATGATGGCCTGCACAAGACATGCCTAATTGAAATGAGATTAGATACCGATACTCCCCGATACTCCACCGATATGTATCTGATACGCCACGTGGCATATCAATTTTTAAATCCGATACTTATTCAATACTTGTCTGATACTTCTGATACTTCTAATTAAAAAAATATATTGAAATAATAGGTCCAACCTACAAGATAAAAAAGAAAAAATATCTTATACATAAAATACAACACATACATAGAATCAAATATTAAAATTGGAAGAGCAATACACTGAGCTTAGGCAATTGAGATCGCAGAGAGCTTCACGTATACTAGTGTTTCAATAGTAAAAAAAGATTTGGTACTCATAAGTAGCTGTATCATCTACTTTAGCGGACCATTCGAGTAATGTTATTGCTTTTTCTATTTCTTTTGATACTTTGGTTTTGCTTCTATTGGACATTGATCATATTTTTTCTTTATCTTAATCAAGCTCGTATTGCGAGAAAAGAAATTAGTGTTTTCTATTTTATCTATCTATTGAGTTAAAGACTCGGAAAGAGGAGAGCATGCATATAAATTTAGTTGGAATATATCTATGTGAACAGTAAATATTTTGGTTTATTCATACACATGGCTGGACGTTGTTATTCATATTGCATGGAGCAAGGCTTTCTAATTACAAATGGGTGGGTATTGTTTATATCATATATCTTGTTTTTATTGGAGTGTGCGGCTCCTATAATATTTGCTATATTTTCTTGTCAAAATTTTAAAGCCACGTTCTAAAAGTGACTGTGCCGAATTTTTCTGTGAAACATTGAAGGGAAGCTCCACTCAAAGGGAAGCTTGTTGAGTATCATTTGAGGGGAGGCACCATGTTGCCAAATATTTAAAAGGGCAAAATTGATGGTTCCTAACTTCTGATAGCATTGGTTTTGGTGTTTAACAATGTATTTAAGTAAATCATTACTAATATGATTGTCTAGCAACTTGATTATGTAGGTATATTATCAAACTTATTTCAATCAAGTTAAATGAATAAGCATCATTGCTCCATCAACATATGTTTCCTTTGGATTCAAGAAGAAATCGCTTTTGATTGAAGCTGTGGAGAATTAATGATGTAGAGATCAATGTGATTGGAGCTTTATTCGTAGAAACAATGTTTTTTTTTAAAGAGAATACTTGCAATGATTGTTTTTGGTTGGTACAGTACAATGGACGAGTGACAGAGCACTTGAAACAGAACATACTTTGAACTCATTAATAGCTCTCAACTATTCCACTCATTTCTCCTTCATTCGAAGTGATTAAAAGCATAAAAGAGGAGAAAGCTCAAAGCGATTCAATCATGGTGTTCTGATGGGGACACCACGATCGACCGTCGATTCATTCCTGAAGCTTATCTCCTTGTCTTAGTCCTGGCCCCATCCCCCCTCTCTTCTTTCTCTTCTCTTCATTCCTCCTACACCTTTTTCTTTTCCTCTTCTTCATCAACAATAAAAAGATATGATATTGATCCCCAAAAATCATTGACTCACTTTCAACAGGGGTTCAATCAATGGCTCGTCTTATTCTTCACAAAGCGGACTTCCTCCATCAACAAGCTAATACAAACAATCAAACTTCCTTTAGCTTTGACAGTTGAATTTTCATCCAAATAATAACTATCTTTGCCGAGTATGTCCAACCAAGATAGGTATGACTGATCGAGCTAAAGTTTCTTTGACTAAAAGAATATATGTGGACTACGTTTGTCTTAGCAATAAGTATGTTCGACGAACATGTCTATCCAGGTCAAGCGCTAAGCACGTTGTCTACTTTCTATGTGAGCTCCAACCACTCAAAACAAATGAAACCTCCTCTACCTCAAGAATTGTTGAATGTAAGGGCTTAGAAGCTCCAATCTCAAATGAGAAGAGCCTAGTAAGTGTCCTCACCAAGCACATAGGTGACAAAGATAGTGACATAAAGGCATCCAAGGCCAACATTTTTCAACTGTAAAAACGAAATTGAAAACCTAGGAGAAAAAGAGATAAGCAATTATCCCATCAAGGGATGTTCTTCTTCTATTCTAAGGAATTTCTTTCTGATCTCCTTTCTTCCTACCAACCAACATAGAAAGAGAGGAACCAAGAGTATGAGGAGACTAGGATGACTTTTAGAAGCTAAACCATGATGGATACGTGGAACCTCGATCGTCACATTAGCATTTATTAGACGAACGATGGGTCATCAAACTAACAATTAGACAAGAGGGAGAAAGCAGTAACAACAAGTATAGTATTTTGCAAAGATCAGACTGTCTGATCTTGGTGATGGGGCCATTCGATTAGGAACACATCGTCTTTTCGGAAGGAACAAATTGACTGATATTACAGATTGTATAACAAAAATAAGCTGACAATTGAATAGATGGTAGCCATACCATTTGATGGCCATCTGATATGTTGATTATACCGTGTGATGTGACATAACAAATAGACTAATTTTTTAGATTCATTTGCTACAAAGATTACTTTCTAAATAGGTCCTTATACATCAAGATTTGTATGTTGCAGTGAGACCAAATCATAAACTATTTTAGAGCTTAAAAGGTTGTGATTGAGATATCTTGTATTCTTTATGGAGAATCTCGAATGAATAGTGCAATTTTCACCGAATGTAGTTGTGGTTTTTCCCCAAATTTGGGGTTTTTGACATAAAAATGATGTGTTTTTTCTTTCTTGTCTATTCTTCTGTGATTTGCATTGTGTTTTTCCTACGTGAACTGTGATTTCAATGGTATTTCCATAGCATTCGTATAGGATTTCTCCTAGGACTTGTGTTGATAAATGAGGTTTGATTCCCAACAAACCAAACAGATATAGTGGCTTACTCCTTTTAGATGGACCTTCCTGCCCTCTTTCTTAGATCCCTACCCGTTTGACTATTTCATTCCCATGAACAATGATTCTACAATCCTAGTCAAGCAGACACTTTATGGTTGATGTATGAAAACATGTTTCGAAATACATTGAAATATAGAAAACGTCGAGCTCTTTCAGTAGTGTAAATTGTGAAGGCCTCCATTTCTTATTTGGTGTCTGCACATGAAAAATTGAACAGACAAGTGAAATTACATCTTGTTATTGTTTGGACTAGGCGCCACTCTATCTTGGTAAATATACACAAAAAATAGTACAAACATTCACGTTCTGATGAGTACTTGTGTGTCAATACACATTCTGACGTAAATGCCTCTTTCAAATTAAATAAGCCTATCTCATTAGTTGATTGTTCAGTCATTTGAAGATCATACAAGTTAAAAATAGTGAACTCTTATTGTACGATAAGGAGAAAGATCTGATGTGAAAAAGAAATGAAGTATTTAGAAGGAAATTCAGTTAGTTTCCCACAAAGAACATGGCCATGGAGTATGAAAGTTTTGAAAAATATCATAACTTGGTTTAAGAATCAAGCAGCAGAAAAAATATCGAGTGTATTTATGTAGAAATATATATATGAGATTGCGCATGACCATATGAGTTTCCCAGAAATATTAGCATTTAATGCACAGCAAAGTGTAATGAAGTGAATTAAGAAACGATGAAAAGAAAATGTGGGGGTAATTAAACCTTACTGTATCAGATATGTGGCAGTCCCAAATTCTACCATCATGACCAAACAGCTCAAGGTTTTTTTTTGACGGATGACTCCCAAGATTTTGATCATAACCATGACACTGTAAAGCCTGACCACTTGACGTCCACATGCGAGCACTGCCTAACATGAATAATAAAAATAAGTAAAACATTACTAAAGTCTATGCTAAGAAAGGCACCATCAGGAATTAGAAAATGACAAGACTAAGTGTCTAAAACACCTTCGATCATCAGACACAGACACCAACTTGAATCCGTCAGAAGACCATGCAATGCGTAATATTGAACCATCGTGACCAGTGAATCTGTTCAAATAGACAGGGAAAAAATGTTGATGTTCCACGTGGGTAGCCTCCTCAAAAGATATCTGATCCCTGATAGAGCCCATCAAAGATGTCAAAGGTGCAAGTTGGTCTTGAACTCCAAGCCTCCAAACAATAACCTAAAAAAGGATTAACCAAGTAATTCATAGCCTTCATTACTAAAAACTTACAGGTGAAGTACAAGTGCTTTAAGCTGTAGAAGGAATTCTGTAATCCCAGGTTACATGTGAACTAGATAACATACGAGTGACAATGTATTAAAGCTGAACAAAAGCCATGGAAAAATTAGAATGCAGAATAGTGAGGATATTATACTTAAATAGCATCCATAGAATCAGCATGTACAATCTTTTGGTAAGTGTGAAGAGTAGTATTTAAACAGATCTTCTTCCATCAGTGTCAATACAAGGCCAAACACGAACAAAAAATTAATGTTTTTTTTTTATCCCCAAAATATCAATGTTGCAGAACCAATTATTGGCACACATGTAATACATACATATACAAATACGTAAGTACATATGTATATATGCATATATATATATATACATGTATATCTTAGTTCCTTCATTATAATTATTATATAATCGCGTGTTTTAATGTTTGTCACTATATTTAAGTTAATTGATAACAAATGATAATTTAAGTTTAATGTCTGTAGGCTTGATAATTTATTGCTAACTTAGTGCTTCACATAATAGATAAAGTAAAAAAGCTTGGGGAGTAAATTTAAGCATGAAGTAAAGTAATGGAGTAATCAAGACTAATGAACAAGCCTTAGAGATCAAGAAGAGAACAGTTGAAGATTAAATTTATTGTTAATTATTTTTATTTTAGTAGAAATATTTTAAAATTGTCCTTAGAGTTTTAGAAAATTTATAGATCATGATTTGAGAACTTAGGATATTAATATAACTTAATATTGTCATGTCTAGACTGTATTGAGATAAGAAATATTTTATTTGAGAAGTTTAGATACACTAGGTCAAACTTGGGAATGATCTAGAGATGTTAGTATTAACCCGAATTAACACTGTATTGAATAAGGGTTGATTTGACTACAAGGTCTCTGTGAGGTCTCCATGAGGTCGATTTAAAGTAACCTTGAGGCAAACCTTGAACATGGTTGGGTATTTAGTATATAGCTCATCCCAGATTGACTAAAGGATGACCTTGAACCTTCTAGAACTGACTGTTGGACCTCTGCAATGGCTAGTTGGAGGCTGACCTAAGGTCAACCTTAGCACTATTTTCGGGCAAATTTCTAGCCATTGGAGGGGTGACCTATATAAAGAAATGAGGTATTTTGAAGTTTCTTCTTGATGATTATTGTTTATTTTTAACCCCCAACAAATGTGAGGTAATCCCTAAATGTGAGTGATTGAAAAGTGGATTAAGGAGCAATTAGCGAAGTGGTTAAAGAAAAATGAAGTAATCAAGTGCTCATTTGTGATCCATCTCTCCTTGTGCTCAAAGGTACTAATCTTAGGAAGGAAAGGGTAGTTTTTCTTATGTTTGTTATTGCATTGTATGTATTAGTTTGAGTGTTTTATTGATCCCTTATCATGTAATTAAGGAAGCCCCTTTGAGTGAAGGGGAGGTGATTTGTGTGAGCCCTCACTAGAGGAGTGAGGAGGACCTCCTAAGTGAAAATGAGAGGTGCTCAGGGATCCCTTGAGTGAAGAGGAAGGTGTAAGTTTCTCCGCCTAGTGCTAACGTCATAACTCTTTTACCTAATTTTTGTGGAGTTTGACTTTCTTATGATAAAATGCACTTGTTGTAGTGTATCCTTCCGATAAAGGAAAGTGCTTGACGTCTCTGGTCTTTTGCACAAGGCACTAAGGGAAACATGTCACTTAGAAAGGCACAAGGAGCTTGTTGAATCACTCAATAGGTACTAGCACCTCAATAATTTTAAATTTTACTTCGTAGTTAAGGTTGTTAATTTTGCTTGAAAATCAAAAATCATTCAAAAATTAAATTGGATTTTCGATCAAATTGAACTCGATTTGATTCAAACGAGCCGACTAATGAGCCTTTTTTTTGCTTGAGATTTTCAGCAATCCAATCTTGAGTCGACATAGGATCGGAACAAGACGACCCAAAATCAAATCACTTAAAAAAAAAGATAATTATATATATTTATACAAATAACTGGATTTAATATGTTAGATTTTTATAATAGTTTAATGGAAGACTTCATTAGAATTTTCTCTATAACCTTTATTCAAACTATATTAATTATAAATTATGTTTATTTGTTTTTATTTTTAAACATTATACCAAAATGAATAGTCATAGTTTAATTGAACAAACAAATACATTTACACATAAAAGTTGACTAAAAGATCAAAAACTAATTAAAAGTCAGATCGACTTCGGCTCGGATCAAGCTTAATCGATAACAAATGAGCCAAATCTAGCTCGAACTGTTAACAGTTCTATTCGCAATTGCACACCATTGTCTTCATTTGTGGCTCTATTTAGTTCATATTCTATTTTCCTCATTTAGGATCTGTTTGGTAAAGAGACCAAGTTAATCATGCCATGAAAATTGTGGGCTTTTCTTGAAATATATGTATGATGAAAAATAATATTAGTTATGTTAAAAATTATATAGGATATGAAATAAAATAGCTTTTTTATATTGGAAGTTATATAAGATGTGATAAAAATTAATTTAATAATTTTACATTTTTTAATAACAAGTAAACTATTTTGGTCTTTGGCATGACTAAAATGGTGTAAAGACCAATAGGCCCTAGCTCTAATCTTCTGGTATATTTGTTTATAAATGTGGTATATTATTGGAGTGTGAATCATTAGTGGATTTGATACTTGGGTTGCGGTGGATATAATATTGGGATTGAGCTGAACCACATTATATCGCGTGTCTTATTTACTTACATGCACTTATTACTAGCTTATATATTATTCTATATTGTGTATATGAAAATCTTATTTATTGCTTCCACTTATTTATTTATATCATTGCTAACTTGTGGTTAAGTTGATCCTATTGTGTTCCAATTAAATTAAATCAAATTAATATTACATAAGTAATTAAATAAAATTTAATTAGGGTCTATTTAACCCCCCTTTAGACTCATTACCTAGATCCTACAATCAGTATCAAAGCTTAAGGCTTCCATTAATAGGTTTAGCCACTTAGGAAGTCAAGAATGACATTTAGAGAGTTAGAAGGCCAACCCATTGGCATTCCACCACTTTTACATGGTTCTGACTTTGATTATTGGAAACTTAGGCTCACTAGTTTCATTTAAATTGATTTTGATGTAATGATGATTATTAAGAAAGAATTTGAACCTCCTAAAGATAGGAATAGATTTGAATTGGACTTCAAAGATTGATCTGACCAAGATAAAAGTAGATTTACTGTTAATGCTAAGAGTATTAATATTCTTCAATGTGCCCTCACCAAAGAAATTCTAAATAGGTTAAATACATACTCCATTGCCAGCAATATGTTAAATGAGATATTTATATTATATAGAGATTCTAAGAGTGTAGGAAATGATATGGAGAATGATTAAGGTATAAAATTTCTACCTCCAAGAACAAAAAGAAAAAAAAAGAAGGCGGCTTTGGAGGTGATCCAAAAGGAACCAAATTCAACTTATTCACCGAATGAAATCATCTTGCGTGATCATGTGAGCCTCCATGCCTTGTCGACCCCTTTTAACAATGAGGTAAAAATCATGATGAGATTCGTGATGTTATTGATTCTATTTCAAACATTTCATATTGAAAATCTTAAAAAGCATTATACTTCTTGCATTCTATTTAGCACTCCTCATATATCATGCATGGATAGAAACTCTTTTAATTTGGAGAAAGTTAAGATAAAAAATCAACAGTTTTAAAGGCCAAAATTAAAAAATTAGAGAAGAAAGTCCTAGATTTTCGATTTATTATAGAAGAACTTCACAAAGACCTAGAAAGATTTACCCAAGGCTCAAATTACATAGATATGATGTTAGAGAACCAAAGAGCTTCATACAATAATAAATTAGGGTTAGGATATAACCAACCCACACTAATAGGCTATATATTTCTATTATTGGTAGAAGTGAACTTAGGACTTGATCGATATAAAGCAATGGGGTGTTTTGAAGTTTCTTCTTGATGATTGCCAACAAGTGTGAGCTAATCCCTACATGTGAGTGTGATTGAAAAGTAATTAAGGAGCAATTAGCAAAGTGGTTGAAGAAAAGTGAATTGATCGAGTGCTCATTTGTGATCCATTTCTCATTGTGCTCAAAGGTACTAATCTTAGGAAGGAAAGGTAAGTTTTGCTTATGTTTATTATTGTATGTATTAGCTTGAGTGTTTTATTGATCCCTTATCTAAGTAAGGAGGGCCCCTTTAAGTGAAGGGAAGGTGATTTTGTGTGAGCTCTCAGTAGAGGGGTGAGAATGACCTCCTGAGTGAAAAGGAGAAGTGCTTAGGAATCCCTTGAGTGAAGAGGAAAGCGTAGGGCCTCCTCTGACCAATGCAAAAGAGTGTGAATCATTAGTGGATTTGAAACATGAACTGGGGAGGACGTAGGCACGAGGTTGAGTCGAACCACGTTACATTGTGTGCCTTATTTATTCACTTGCACTTATTACTTGCTTTTAAATTCATTCCATATTGTGTATGTGAAAATCTCATTACTGCTTATGCTTATTTATTTATCTCATTGCTAACTTATGCTTAAGTTGATCCTATTATGTAATAATTAATTAAATCAAATTAAAATTATAGAAACAAATTAAATTAAAAAATTAAATTAGGGCCTATTTACCCCTCCGGACCCATTACCTAGATCATATAGTATATACATATAAATATGTATACATATGTATAAACCAAACAAAATGAAGTAATGAAGGCAACATTTTGTTGAACTCATATGGATTGTGATCATAACAACCACAATAGGTAAAATTAGCTAACCTTCATATATATAATATACTTTTCTTGTATCACGGGATTCTATGTGATAACTATTTAGGTCTCAGGTTGATGTTGTCAACTTGACTATCACTGAAAAACAAAGACATCAATACCAATTCAAATAAAAGTTGAAGAAAAGTGCTCAAGAGTTCACGTTAATCAAGAAAAAAAGATTTTCAACTTCAAGTCATGAAGACAAAGTACTATCCAAATTATTTTAGTAAACTTGGATGTATATTGCGTGCATTTCTTAGTTCCAAGCATTAATAATTACTCAGTATATTTAAATAAATTAAAATTACAACAAAAAATTGAGAAAAATAGATAATTATAGCTCCAGATCAAATTCAGCCCTCGATTGGAGCATATTTTAGAGATGGTTTAAATTTTTTTATATAGTGAAATAAACAACATTAGTTTGATATTATAGTATGAAATAAAATTATTTTATTATTGAAAATTGTGTTAGATGTTAAAAGTCTTTTTTAATTGAAATGTGTAATATGCGAAAAAAGTTAATTTTTTTAATTAAAATTTGCATAAAATATAATGTATAGTTGATTTGTAACATTTTGATGTATATACGATGCAAAATAATAATAAAATATTAGTGTTGAGAGGGTGGGGTTAAGAACTTTTGGAGCCCAGGTCAAATGAGGTTGGGTAAATTCAAATGAATTTGCCCAAGCCTTAAATCATTGATTTGAGATTATCGAATAATTTGGATACCATTGGGCGATTTGGGTCAAATCACCTGAAGCGTCCCAAAATTACCTACTGACTCAACAAACAACTAAATCTATCCAAATCAAGCTTTCCTGATTTCCAACCCACCTTTTTGACTAAATCTTGCTTCAATTAAAAAAATATTAATATTTGTGGCTCCCAAAGAATTTTTTGGAAGGACCCAAATGCATTTCCTTCATCTATAAATAGTCCCCCTTCATGAACAGTTTTTTCTTTCTTGAAACTCTTGGCTAACTTATTCTACTTGTGCTCAAACCTTCATTCTCTCTTTTCCACTTTGCTCCAAAATCGAAGCTTCTACAGCAAGAGGGTCTCGTCACTTTAGTTTCATCTTTATACAAGCCTAAGTCACTTTTTTATGTTTTTACGAGCATTTCCTTTTCTTCTTAGTAAAAAGCTTTCTCCATCTCTTTCAAGTTTTCAAAGTGTTCATCTACATTTAGAGAAGACATGCACTCAATTTTACTTCATTTTGAGTTACTTTACAAGTTAATTTTCTCATACTACCTCAATAAATTTTCATACTTGAACGTTTACTTCGGTTTTTCATTCCACTTTTCTATAACTTTTCATGACCCATGTTTCTTTCTAAAGAAGAGAACATAAACAAAAAAGCTTTTGAGTTTTTGCTAATGCTTGGACTAGGTTATGGTAAAACTTTGAGTTTTTGATAATATCCACATCATCTTGGTTAATTATGTCAGCCATTTATTTATGCATATCATAGGCCATCATTTTCCTTCAATGCCACTTATAACTGTAATTTTTTGTAATGAATCTAAATGTTGAATCTACAATTTATGATGATTCAAAAGAGGAAACAAAATTGCTATCCCTTGTCATTGCTACTACAGGGAAAATTTGTCAGTATTATGTTAAGCATATTGCAAAAATAATAAGAATGACCTCAAGACAAGCTGGATCTATGTGGGTGATGGAGTCTATGTGGGTGATGGAGTCTATGTGGGTGATGGAGTTGCTTGGTGACAATGATGTTAGGTTTCTTAATGAGTTCAGGATACCAAAAGTTGTGTTTATTGATCTTTGTCATGAACTTCCAAATGCATATGAACATGTGTGTAGAGGAAATGCTTGCCATGATGTTGAAGATACTAGGTCATGGTGATTGAATGACCTGTAGTAGAAAGATTCCAACATTTTAGAGAAACCAACACAAGGTATTTTAAAGAAAGCATCAGGGCTCTTATCCGTATAAGCTTAGATATTACAAAACCTATGGATCCAAAATCTGCTTCAGCTCCTACGGAAATCTCCTCGGTTACTAGATATGCCTTATTTCAAGGTAAATTATAGTTTTTGTGTATTATTTTTATGATTATTATTTGTCAATACCACTTCCTTGCTTTGAGAAATCATTTTGCAAAACTGCATTAGATGGTACACATATTTCTTCAAGTGTATCGCCAAACGAGCAAGTTGCATACATTAGGAGAAGAGGAAAGTATCCAACACAAAATGTAATGCCTGCTTGTGACTCTAACATGTGCTTATGTTTTGGCAAGGTAGGGGGGAGAAGAGCTCATGATTCTAGGATTTTTAAGCGTCCAACTAGAGACCCATCATACAAATTCTTGATGTCTCCTACTAGTTAGTAGCTATAAATGATCAACTATTTTGTCCATCTTTTACAATATACTACAACTTTTATTTAGTTTTAATGATATGGAGATATTACTTAGTTGATTCAAGATATCCTTTATGTTGTGATTTTTTGGGATCATACAAACTAAGAACATATTATTTACCGAACATAGGAGTAGTCAACAACCACAAGGACAACATGAGTTGTTTAACTATCGACACTCTTTGTTGTGCAGTGTCATCGAGCGAAGCTTTGGTGTTCTTAAAAACAATGAAAAGTTTTGAGGAGCCTGCCTAGTTATCCATTTGAAAGACGAAGGGCAATAGTTGGGGCAACTATGGTATTACAAAATTATGTTCGATGTCATCATGCTAGATTGGACAAACATTTCAAACAATATGACCGAGATAAGGATTTCATCTATGTGGAAGCATATGATTACCAAACAAAAAACTTGTAAGCAACTGCCAGTGAAAACAACAATAACTACAAGAATACTATTATTGTTAGGGAAGATGGAGAAGAAAGAAGATATATAACAGATCTTCACGATCATACAGCTCAAGAGTAGGCAGGCTGTCGAATTTAAGTAGTGAAAGCCTTAGGTGACAACCAATGTATATTACTTTTTGAATTTTTACTCAATAGTATTGTTGCTTAAATTTATTGTATAAAAATAATATATTTCATATTTTTTGTTCTCTATCGAAAATAATACATTAAAAAAATTCTTGTTTAGCACATATAGGCCTCGTTTGGTTCGAACTTTTTTTTGGATAGAAAAAAAATATTTTATTTTTTCCGTTTAATGGGAGAAAAATTTATTTTAATATTAGAAAGTGTTAAAATATGAAATACTTTCAATTCTAATATTCGTATTTGTGTTGGATCTGAAATAAAGTTGATTTTTATAATTGAAATTTGTGTTGAGCAAAAAAATTGCCTCGAACCAAACGAGGCCATAATATGTATTTATATAAATTTATAAACTTAATCAAATCTAAATATAATAAATAACTAAATATAACAAGTATTAATATAACTATTAATTTTGTAGATTCATTTTTTAGAAAGCTTCTTCATATATTTCAAATATCTATTAACAATATAAATATAATTATTTTATCTAAAAATAAAGTTTACAAATAATAATGATATTTATAATTAATATACATATTATTTAGAACATACACAACTATATTAATTATAAATACAATAATATACATATAAAAAAAAATACACTAATATACATATAATAAAATATATTATTAATATAGAATCATTATTTTTAAAATTATCTTATACATATCTAATTTGGTCAAAAACATCATCTTATTATGCAACAAAATAGTTTTTATTAAACAATGTTATAATAGCTTTTCATAGCAATTTGTCAAACAAAAAATAACTTTTAAAACAACTATTTTTCATATAACAATAGAATACAGTACTTTTTAAAAAACTAAAACAATGTCAAACAAAACCTAAGCTTATAATAAAAAGAAGAAAGAAAAGGTTTTAAACTATCACGGAAAATACTTATTTCTAAAATTTATAATATATAAATACAATTAATAATATTTATCATATAAAAATAGGCATAATAAAATATTAAATTACATATATAATTATTTTAAAATATGTAATAATAATAACTATGAATTACTAATACTTCGTGAAGTCTAAAGTATTTATATCGTATTTATATCATTATAGAAGTAACATTGCCTACAACATTGTCTATTTTGTATTAAACAAAAGGATACCAGATCTTCAATATAGAAATTATCCTTCAATATCACATTTTGCAAAGGTGCCTTTCTATGATAACAACAACAATAATTAAGCCTTTCTATAAACAATACAAAAAACATTTTTAATTTCAATAGAATGTCAAGACACCAAGCAACCAATACCATTGAGGCTGCGTTTAAAAACAACTTAAACTTAAGATAAAGCTGCTTAAATTTAAAGCACATCTAAACAGTTATTATAATTTTAGAAATAAAGCAGCTTCAATTTAAAATGTATCCAAATAGCATTTTTCATATTTTGAAACTTTAAGCTGTTTCATGGAATTTAAGCGGCTTAAAAGCTCAAAAAAATCCTCTAACCAGCCTAAAATGTATTCAAATTTAAGCCTATAAGCAGCTTCAAAGTTAATACTAATGTTGTTTCCAAAAGCAGCCTGAATCTCAATAGTATATAAACGAAATCAAATTATAATAAATAACTGGTGGTCAAAACGACCAATGAAAGAAGTAACAAAAAGCAATACCTCATTGTTGATAGTACCAGAGGCTATCCGGAGGGCCTTCACACTCTCGCCCCACATCCTCATGGAATACAACAGGCACCTCTCTGTAAGATTTGATTCAATTAAAAAAAATATAGAAGGTAGTAAAAGTCAATAAGTTTCATTCTAGTAGCAAACCTTCAGATTTCACCCGCGCGGCCGAAGACGAACCGTTTAAATCCCAAAGAGCCACAGAGTTGTCGCTAAGCCCCACGGCAAGATATCCGTCTTCCTCCAAGAACTTCGCGTCTAGAACCCAGTGATCGAATCGAGGCAACTGGCCAACAAACTCCAACCGAATCCGCAGAGGTTTAGCGTCAACGCGAACAAAGAAAAGCTTCAATTTCTTCTCCCCGAAAACGGCGATCAAAGAACCGGCGGTGGATCGAAGCGAGATGCCATGGACGCGGACGCCGTCGAAAACGTGGAAGGAGCGGAGGAGACTTCCGGCCTCAAGTTCGTAGATGAGAAGCTCTGACCCAGTTCCTGCGGATAAGAGGAATAAGAACAAAGGGGAAGGGGAGAAAGAGGGGAATGAGGGATGGAGGGAGAGAGTACCGGCAAGGAGAAGAGGGAAGGAGGAGAGATCGGAAGGGAGAGGGAAAAAGGAGAGAGCGGAGATCTCGCCGAGATAAGGGCCGGCGAAGAGGCGACGGTGATCGAGGTGAGGATCGCCGCAGTCCATCCCCACGGAAATGGAGAAAGGCGAGAATCTCTGGGGGCCTTAACGGGCCGCACCATTTATATAATGGGACAATTAATAAATTTAGAATTTCTAAAAAAAAATACGCTTTATAAATTTATTTAATTGTATTCAAAACATTCAACACGTTTATAAATTATTCAAAAATTAATAAATATTAAATATCTTAATAGAAAAAATATAAGTTAAAAAATATTTATCATTTTTGATGAATTTTTTTTTACTTTTAAGTTTATCTTGAAGATGGCATATTTGTAATTTTCATCGATCCATTTAACTAAATTAGAATTAATTACTATTTTATTTATATAAAAATTTTATATTTAAAATCTATTAATTTTTCAGTATTGACATATTATTAGTAAAAAAAAATCAAAAAATATTACTCACTCTACTGACTTTCTTTTTATTTTTTAAAAATATAAAGCAAATACATCTTTATATTTGCTTTATATTTTGCAGCTTCTAATTAGAGAAAATTCACAATTTAACTTTTTTTAAGCATAAGGGATAAGGAGATCGATTGATTTTGAGTTTAAAATCAAATTAAGTAAAAAAAAAATTGTTAATATTTTACATTTATTTTACATTATATTTAAATTTAAATACTAAAATTAATATTATTTTATATTTACACAAATTTGAAACTTAAAAATTAGTTTTATTTTATGTTTTATACATGTTCTGATAAAACATTAATTTTATTTTGCTTCCAATTAATTCCCAATAACAAAATTACTCAAAATTACAATTTCATTTGATGGGACTTGAAATTACAAAATTAGTTAAAATTATTGTAAAACATCATATATATATTATACATAAAATATTTAAAAAAACATATTCTTGTGAAATTCTATATTTTGAAATTCTATAAATAAAATAAAATTTTTGTTCAAATATTGAAGTATGACGTTTGAGAGCCATTGAAAATCTCGTATAAAGCAAAACTGTAATCTAGAGAAAATAAGAAGAGTCCAAGTGTCCAAGTGTTCAAGCTTATGAGTACTGATCATCTATCTCTTTTGAAATTATGAAAGTCGATCACTAGGAGGTGAAGAGAGATTTAGTTTGTTATTAATTGCTATATTTATATTATTCTTGTGCTTGTTTCTTAAAGTTTGAAAGTTCTACATCTTTGGCTTGCCTTTTTTTAACTTTCTACCTCAGGGGTGGCCTTTTTTCAAGCTAAAAAATTCAAAAAAGAAAAGCCTTGACTTAAAGAATATCCTAAAAGGATTTCATAGAGGCCTGGAACATTTCATACGTGGTTTAAAGAATCTAAACAATCCTTGAAAAATAGCATACTTTCTATGATTGTTCTAATATAGGACATGATGCTCAAAGTAAAGAGAAGGTTCATGTCACTTACGTAGGAGTTCGAAGCATCTATTAGAATTCAAGAGGATTCTTTTATGCCTCTTATAGCGATCGAAAGATATTTTTTTTTTTTGAAACTTGATGCTGCCATGATATGAAGTTAAAATAATAAAATACAAAAGTCAATCAACATTTTCTTCGAGTTTGTTACAAAAATTAATAGGAAAAGACATACCTTTCTCTTTATAAAAACGCTAAAAACATTGATCGCAGTACTTATGCTATGTGGCATATGTATAACATCATAAAATATTTGGTATTTACTAATTATGGTGGATCTAAACCCTTTTGGGTACCAATAGACTTAAAATTCTACTATAAGTCGATGAGGAGCAAAAGTGGCTGGAAACTTAGTGTGTTATCTTTCATACACGCTCCACCCTATTGTGGAGAGCTCTTTGTGGAGGCCCTGTCCATTCTGCCTTCACCTACTATGCATGCTTTAACTCTTATCTAGCATTTTGATTTAGGATGTGAAATAAAGTTAATATTTTTATTAAAAATTATTAAATATATAAAATAAAATAATATTTTTTATATTAAAATTTATGTAGAATAATTAAAAAAAATTATTTTTTATTATTATTATTTTTTTAAACTAGCAAATAGGCACTTAGGTCTCATTTAGTTTGAGCTTTTTAAGTTCAATAGAAAAAAAATTATTTTAATATTAAAAAATATATAAAATGTAAAATACTTTTAATTCTAATATTTGTATTTGTATTAGATGTGAAATAAAATTGATTCTTATAATTAAAATTTATATTAGATAAAAAAATAAATTCGAATCAAATGAAGCCTTAATCTCTCCTATTGGTTCACACTTCACATACACAGGTTTCATCACCAATGCGCTGAGAAGGTTGTTAAAGCTTACATCATGGAAGAGAGAATTCTTCATTACATATAGCTGAAAAGGACCAGGCTAAGTCATACTTAAAAAAGATATGTGAAATAAATAATATTTATTAAAAAAATTGAGAGTTATATGTAATTTTTTTAAGAATTATTTAAGTGCAAATGATTAATATTAGAATTCTGTTTACTTTTTTTTATTAAAAAGAAGAATTCTGGTTAATAACTGTAAATAATTTCCTCTTATAATAAAAAGATAAATTACATCTAAGTCTCTAAATTTAAAACTTAATAACGCACAAATTCATATTATAATATCAAAATTTTTAAGTTTTAATAAATTATCAAATAAATTATTATTTATTATTATTATTATTATTATTATTTTAAATTATTATTATACGCTCCCCCTTTCTCTCCTCTCTTAATCCTTGAAAGAAGAGAGAGAGGGGAAGTGGTATAATAATAATTTTAAAAAATTTTAATAATAAAAAAATAAAAAATATTCATTTGATAATTCATTAAAATTTAAAATCCCGATATTATAATTAAAAAAAAAAAGTGAATTTGTGTATTATTATGCATTAAATTTAGGGACCCGTGTAATTTACCAATAATAAAATCCTAAAATCGAAGCAGGCCGGCGTTGACTCGACTGCCGGTGCCGGAGAACGTAGGTGCGAACCCCGCTCGATGAACGCCGGAGGGTTGGTGAGGTGCACGCTCTACCAAACACTGCAGCATCATCGCAATGTGCCGCCACCTGTACCAGGCGGATGGATGACGGCTCCGCTGTATCGGGATTCTGGGCCTGGTAATTGCTATAAATGGGGGCCGGAGGGCCAGGAGAAGATCCGTGAAGAGTATTCGAGCATCGGCAAAAAGCCCCTCAGGTGAGGAATGAATCCCTCTCATCGTTAGTTTTTGATTTTGAATCGATTCGTTCTTTTTTGTCAGCACAATGTGTGAGCTTTTCTGATCTGGGCCAAATGGAGTTACGAAGATTTGGGTTTTTTGAATTTTCCCTAGCAGCTAGGGTTTCATGCGATGTTTGATCGAAAATGGCTGGATCTGGTGCGATCTGAGTCGTTTCTTTCTATCTGTATCGATTTTTTGTATGGATTTGTTGCTTTGCTTCGGGATCTCCTTCGTTCACGCTTTGCCGAAACGGAGTTTCTGTCTCGTAGTGCAAAATGGCTGGATCTGCTCTTTCTAAGTTCCGTTCTTCGAGATCTGTTTATTCTCCCTTACGATTACAAGCTGAATCTGGTTTGAGATCTCATGCCTGCCTTTCCTTTTTCTCTATGCTTTGCTTGCATTCCTGCTCAATTTGCCTTTGTGACTTGCATACAGCACATTCAACATTCCAATCAGATAGGATGAGTGCTAATGGAACTTTCTGATGACAGTGTTTTGATCTTTATTTCTTAGATTAGGTTGCTAGATTTGTTCCTTATAATAAACAAATTAATGAGTTGAAAAACCATTGCGGAACCTTGAAAGGAATTCTCAGGAGAAATTATTAGGTCCAGGCAAACGACGACATCAAAATTTCCTTCTTTTTTGCAGAATTAGATTGAAGAGAATGGCCGATACCTTCCTCTTTACTTCGGAATCTGTGAACGAGGGTCACCCCGACAAGCTCTGCGATCAGATCTCGGATGCCATTCTTGATGCCTGCCTTGCGCAGGACCCTGACAGCAAGGTCGCCTGCGAGACCTGCGTTAAGACCAACATGGTGATGGTCTTCGGCGAGATCACCACCAAGGCGACCGTCGAGTACGAGAAGGTCGTCCGCGACACCTGCCGCTCCATCGGATTCGTTTCCGGCGATGTCGGGCTGGACGCTGATAACTGCAGCGTTCTCGTCAACATCGAGCAGCAGTCTCCCGATATTGCTCAGGGTGTTCACGGCCACTTCACCAAGCGCCCCGAAGAAATTGGCGCCGGCGACCAGGGCCACATGTTCGGCTACGCCACCGACGAGACCCCAGAGCTCATGCCTCTCAGCCACGTCCTCGCCACGAAGCTCGGTGCTCGGTTGACGGAGGTCCGCAAGAACGGCGGCTGCCCCTGGCTGAGGCCTGACGGAAAGACTCAGGTCACCGTCGAGTACCGCAACGACAACGGCGCCATGGTCCCCATCAGAGTCCACACGGTTCTCATCTCAACTCAACACGATGAAACCGTCACCAATGATGAGATCGCCGCCGACCTCAAGGAGCATGTCATCAAGCCTGTCATCCCCCAGCAGTACCTCGATGAGAAGACCATCTTTCACCTCAACCCATCCGGCCGCTTCGTCATCGGTGGTCCTCACGGGGATGCAGGCCTTACGGGGAGGAAGATCATCATCGACACCTATGGCGGCTGGGGAGCACACGGCGGTGGCGCCTTCTCCGGCAAGGACCCCACGAAGGTGGACCGCAGCGGAGCCTACATTGTCAGGCAGGCGGCGAAGAGCGTCGTGGCCAATGGGCTTGCTCGGCGATGCATTGTTCAGGTTTCTTATGCCATCGGCGTGCCGGAGCCCCTGTCTGTGTTTGTTGATACGTATGGCACAGGGAGGATCCCTGATAAGGAGATCCTGAAGATTGTGAAGGAAAACTTCGATTTCAGGCCTGGGATGATCAGCATCAATCTTGATCTGAAGAGGGGTGGCAATGGCAGGTTCTTGAAGACCGCTGCTTATGGGCACTTCGGCAGGGATGATCCAGACTTCACCTGGGAGGTGGTGAAGCCCCTCAAGTGGGACAAGGCTGCTGCTTAAAAGTGGAAGAAGATGGAAGCCATTATGATACTTCCCTTCCTCTCTGATTAGCTGATGATGCACAGCAGCCATCATCCGATGTGCATCCTTTCTCCTTGATTTTTGTTCTACAGGGTGTGTTATTTAATTCCGGTTTTGCTGAAAGAACTACTGAAAAATTGTTGTAGATCTTAAGAGCTGGATGGATGTTGGATAGCAGTTTTGTGATGGGGAAGATGGAATTGAAGGGACGGTGTAACGCTAGTTGATTGTTATTCTAAGGCTCTGTTTGGTAATAAGAAAAAAAAGAAGATTTTGTCGTGTCTGGTTCTTGATATTGTTGTAGTCTTTTGGTTGGATTCTCTCTGCATTGTAAGTCATGCAAGTCTGTAGATTGGTAAATGGTAATGATAAAGGCATCAAGCTTAGGAGGGCATGTGAGTTCAGTTGAGCTATTTTAAGCAACTTAAAAGGGCTCTGAGTTGATAAAACTTGAGCCGGCTTGCCAACTAGAGAAAAAAGTAATTTAAATAACTTCAATAACTAAAATTGTAAAGTCGTTTGAAGCTCTTTAAAGCACCTGTGCTATCCAGAAGGTGGTTTAAGGGCGTAAAGCTGGTTGACACGATAAGGACAAGTAAGTTCTCTTCTTTCTCTTCTTTTCCAATCGGAATGTCGTGATTCCTGCTTCTTTATCCCCCGTGCATATGAATTTATTTGTGAATCCGTGACAGACTTTCCAATGTCGCATGATTGTTTGATTTTGCTACACATTCTAATAAATCGATCAATCAATTGATAAATGGATAGTTAAACGTCTAATGTACTAAATTATCTAAGTAGATCATGGGTTAATTTACTAAATAATCTTATGATTAGACCTCCCAAGTCATTATTCGTCAATTTATTGTGAATCTAATGCGCTACAAAACTATTTCATCGTCAATATGTACAAATCTAATGATAGATTATGAGAGTATGGGCAAGATTCGTACTTGAATATCTTGAAGAAACCTTTGTTGCCAGGTTATTCTTAAACCCGCTCCAATTCCTCATTAGATGGCCCTACGATAGCTCCTTAGCAACTCGCCTTGGGCCTTTTTCTTCATTCTCCAGCTTGAACTCCTAGTCTTCAGAGTTCTTACCTCCCAAGTTATCATCGAGTCTCCTCATTAGCTATCCTCTAGACTTTGAGTTTTGTTTCTAAAAGTTCTTTCTCGAGTTTTGTCCCATAGATTTTTGAAATACACTGGTTTGATTGCCTGATACATTAATCGATCAAGCAAACTAACAGCACTCAAATAGTCATATCACAAGATATTGACTAAATCAACTTAAATTAAAGCAACTACCACAATCAGATCACAATTGCCAGCCCTCTAAGGAATGATAGAATGGATTTTTTCTTAGATACATCATATTCATGACTAGGTGCAGAGAGATCTACAATCTCAGAAACTATACAACTCCCTAAAATTTGAACATGCACATATGCATATACAACTTGCACATAATTATATTTCTCTGTTAAGCCTTTCTGCAATTAAATCGACAGGCAAAGAGCCAAAGGGTACAGAAGAATCATACTCTTTAAAAAAATCACTGGATTCTTCATCAAATTCCTCAAGATTTTTAATCAGATCTTCATCTTCTCCAGATTCATCAAGGCAGTGACTATCAGCCTTAGAATCACCTACAGCAACAGCTGCACCATCTGATAGAATTAAGGCTGGATATGAGTGCTCCATTGCCTGTGATGCACCTTCGAATTCTTCGACTCTCTTAAGAAGAGAATCTGGGCTCAGTGCAGTTTCATCCAACAACAGTGCTTTGCACGATTCTATTGCTCGCACCCATAGGGACATCAATTTGGAGGATGATACTACTTGCTTGGACTTGTACTCATCGTCTGATTGGTCTGCACGGGAGTTAAGTAACATTAGGATGATATCAATTTGTTAAATTCGGAAGGAAAGAATGGTTACTAATAACTGGGTATGTAAAATATTAAGTAGTGACTAGACTTGAAATATAACTGAGTAATTGTGAAAGGATTTCGAGTAATGTAAGCGGCTCAATTTTGTTTCCCAGTTAGAGTAAAGTTTACGACTGACATAATTGAGGATAATTTCAGGTTGACTCAGCAACTGTGCATTTAACTGTTCTAAAATGAATACTAGTCTATGTAATGCTATATGATTTTAGACCTTGACCACAGATCCAAGCCCCACACAAAAATTAAATACGTTATTTTTCTCATTTCAGTCCTGCTTCACTCTGCTCTAAGGACAGACCCATCTGTTTATTGTCATTATCATCTCCTCTCTCGCACTTTGCCTAACCCTCCCTACTTTGAAGAGGATTCCAATCCCCACAAAAACATTAAAATACACAATTTTCTTTTGCATTTCTCATTTCAGTCCTCTTTCACTCTGCTATGTGAACGGTTCCAACTGTCCATTGTCATTTCCATCTCCTCTCTCATGGCTTGTTTCGTGGCAGGCTCAAAAGAATCAAATTAATATTTTATTAATATTTTAAATTCTTCACAAATTTCAATAACTTTATTTCACATACAACATAAATTTCAATATTAAAAGTCAATTTTATTTGACATTCATCACAAATTTTAATATTAAAATCAACTTTGCTTCAATAAATTTATAAATTAATATATTTTTTCTCATATCCAAAAACAATACTCTAACCAAACGAGCAACCTCCCTTCCTCCCTCCTGCCCACCAAAAAACACTTTTTGAAGGACTTGTACTCAAAGAAAAACAACTAAAGGGATTTTACATGGGAAGTTGAATACACACGGTTGTCATATACTGACAACTAGTTGGAATATGTTAAATACATATTGATTTTGATGATAACAAAGATATTAATAACAACTCGATTAACTTTCTATATATTAATATATATTGTGCCTAAGCTTTACAGAATCAAGGAAATTTGCTTATCAAGTTGGACTTGACTCAAAATTAAAGAAATCAAGCCAAGATTATGAATAAAATGTAGTTATGAAGATCCACAAGAAAATGAGCTTTGAGTTCAAAATTCAACCTTAAAAAAAAACAATTGCTCCAAAAATTTTAGATCAACATGTAAATGCAAGAAATTTCAAACAAATTTGTTTAGAGAAAAATAAAATGAACAAAACAATATTTTTTAATTTTTTTCAAACTTCTTATTTTTATATTTTTCGAACAAACTATGATTTGCAATTTACAGTTGAATTCATTTTCGAATGAACAGAGATTTTTGAGAAATTTTAAATCACACGAGCAAATCTTTCAATGATATATTTCTTTGGTATTCAATGATTTCAATTTTTTAATTAAATTTAACAAATACTTTTAATCTTTAATCTGTCAGTTCAACTTTAAATGATGAAATTTATTTTCATATATATATTTATATATATATATACATAATAATGATAATAAATAAATTAATTAATTAAATATTTTTTTGAAAATAAATAATTAAATTTCATGAAATTTATTTTCAATCGATTTGGGATACTTCCAACTCATTTAAAACTCAAAATTTTGAACTATTAAATTTTTTGAATTCTAATAACCTTAATTTATTCTCCACTTTCTCATTTCACTCCCTAAAACTAGAAAAGTGTCCTTAAAGCTAAATTACCCATTTACTAATAAATAATTAGTAAACCAACTCTCTGAGCTCTTACTCTTCGGTTGAAAACTTCTACCTCCAAACCTCCATTCTCTACTCATAAAATTGGGAGTCGATTCTAGAGAATTTTTAGATCTTCGGAGGTGTTTTTATATGAGTATTCTCCTTTTCTCTCCAAATCAATTTTTTTGGGCTTCTCAAATTATTATATTACTCATGTAAGCTCCAAACGGTTTAAATTTTTAAACTTTCTAGAACTCTCCACACTATTTGACAATTTTCTTGAAAATTTTTAACAAACATTTTTTTTTCAGTAATTTTATATTTGTCCCTCTGTTTTTTAATTTTTATAAATTCTACAAGGTTCAAAAATTTCTAACATTTTTACAATAAATTCTCTAGCCAAAACTACACCTATAGAAAAATTTTTGGTTGATTTTATTGTGTATTTTTTTCAAAAAAAAAAATTCACAATTGTTGTTTACCCTATTTCATGTCGTATTGAAATATTTTATTAAGTTTCATCTTTCTCTTTCTTTAATTTTAATCTTTAAATTTCACAAAACATTGAGAAAGATAATATTAAGATTTTATCAAAAAACTTGAGGTGATTTTCTTGCATATAGAACCCTTGTAAAATTTCAAATCGGATTTATTTCTTGCATGACCTATAAAGGTCATTTGATCTCTTATACTTATTTCAGTTTTGAGTTTTCTTGCATGAAGAAGGATTTTTCTTACTTGTTTCTAAGTAGAAAGAGAGCTGAAGTTGTTCTTTCCCCCTAATGAAAAGGATCGAAAAGCTGGTTTGTACCTTTGAACCTAACAGACATAAGTTTTCTTTTTGTACTAAGGCATGAGCTTAGCCATAACAAGCTTGGAATAGTAGAACCTTAAAGGTGGAACAAAAGGGAGTGGACTAGGTAAGAAAATAGCCGAACCACTATATATCCTGTCATTTTTAATTTTAGCATTATTTTTTCATCGGCTTTTTACACCATTTAGAGGCTAGTGTACTTGATAAAGACTTATTTATCAAAACAATTTTCAAAACTCAAAATAAAATTTCAGTGATCAAATTTTGGGTATGTTAAATTGAGCAAATTCAAAACACTTACTAGTTTAAATTGGCCAAACTCTACATTAACTAAATCTAGTAAGTTAGTTAATTAAAATTTGGATTTACTCACCCCCAAACTTAATTAACTTAACCAAGGATCTAACATCACTTAATTATAACAATAGAACAAAATCGGATTAGTACATTAGGTGAATTCGATTCACCTAACAGAAAATGCCCGATGGTCAGAAATATTTTGATTTGCCTATCTCACTATAATTAAATTATCTATAAATGAAACTTATTTTGAACTTAGCTATAGTAGTTAAACAATGCATGTTAGTAAATCGAATAAATTGAATTCATTCAACAGAAAATGTCTGACAATCAAAAATTTACTTATTTATTCATCCCAATGTAGTTAAGTTAATCACTAAATTTACTTTCTTTTATTATTATTTTTTTTGCAATTTACTTATGGCAATTTGTATTTCTTTTCTTTTTAGTTCTTATTATTTATGCATATTACACATAACTACATATATATATACATATATATATAAAGAAAAGAAAGATAACACTTGTTCTCACACACTCAATATTATACATTGATATATTAAAACTATACATATAGTTAAATCTATATAAATATATATATACACATTATTTTTCATTGCTATCTTGCAAGTGAAATAAAATTGCTAAACTTGCTCCTACCAAAAAAAATTTGCTTACCGAATAAAACTGTTTACTACTGCTCAAAATAACAAAAGCCTCACAATAGTAGGTATATCAAAAAAAAATTAAAATTTTTAATTAATCAAGATTGGTATTTAATTTTTTAATTATACTTAATTCACCTCCCTCTTGAGTGTTCACGTGAACCAACATAATAAGATTTTTTTGGATGGTTCTCTTTAATAGCTCACTAAAGAGTTATGTAGGTCTTCATTTAAAAATACTCAACTAAAAACGAGACCACTCTCTCTATTCCTTTTCTCCTTCGCCCGCAATGACGACAACAAAACTTGAAGACTGTATCACCTCTAGTTAAACAAAATCGTTGGACTTAATTAATTAGTGAAGATCTATTCATGCTCTTCACAGTAGACCTTTGGTTTCACTTTGGCAGAGTTTCCCTAAGCAGCATCAACAACTACATCAGATTCACACCACAGCCCCTTTCATAACTGAAGAAAGGGGTAGCAGAATTTCAACATAATGATGCAGCATGGGGATCGAATTAAGGCGATCCTAACGCTACTAATATTTTGTTAGAGCCTAAGTTTTTTTTTCTTAAAATTATTATTATTATTTAAATTGTTGAAAATAAACTTAATTAATTTTAATTAATTTATCAATATTTTTTTAACTAAAAGCAAATAGAGAGAAGATTAAACTAAATTTCTCAAATTAGACCCAATTGAATTCCAATTGAACATTTTCGGCTCAAACTGACTTGAACTGAAAATAAAATATATACGGGACTCATAGTGGGCACAGGCATTCTCATAATTAAACAAATCTAACTTAACAAACAAGAATAAAATGCAACAATAAACGATAACTAGATACAAAACTCAAAACAGATAAAATCTAAGTCTGAGATTGTAGATTATATTTATGGCATCAACATGTCTAATCAAGCATTGCATCACATATCCTCCTAAAATTGCTCTCACATGTTGCTATCCTATGTAGGCACTCCTCCTATCAATATGGTTGTGAGTTGATGTGGCACATGCTCCACAACTGTTTGGGCTATAGCTAAGAGTAATCTCATCCAAATCTTGTCATTCCTCAAACTCCATGTATGCTGATTCCTCCACGATTTTCAATAGTCGTAGATGCAACTTCTTGCATCTTAGAAAGTCTCATATTCATTGCATCCATATGCCATAGTTCTTCTCTTCCAAGCTCACCATCTTAGTTGTCATTCTAGATTCTTGACATCATCACAATTCTACAAGAATGAGCTTTGATACCACTTGTTGTCATCGAATGAAGACCGCTAATCGTCGTAGATGACACCCTGTCCAATGAAGGAGCTAAACACTATTCTCGACATGTTTTAGATTTCAATTACAAACTTTGACCACAACACAAAAGCAGGAATTACTTAAAACACTCTTTTGAAAGATTTTGTACTTACTGTAAGATAAACAACCATAGCGATTTTACGTAAGAAGTTGAATAGCCTATGATTGTCATAAGTTTGATAACTAGCTGAAATAGAATTTAGTTTGGGTGGTTCTCTTCGGCATCTCATCGAATAATTATAGAGGACTTCGTCCAAAACTACTTAGACAAAAATAGATATCATTCTCTCTATTCTTTTTCTCCTTCTCCAGTAATGACGACAAAAGAGCTTGAAGACTGTATCACTCCTACTTCCGATCAACATTGTTGAACTTTACAAAGATCTGTTGATGCTCTTTACAGTGGTCCTATGGCTACACTCCAACAAGATTTTCCCTAAGCAACATCAACCACTATAACAAAATTCACACCATTTTCCCTTTTATAGATGGAGAAGAAATTCGATGTGACCACCCAAGAATGCTTCACATATCATTGTCCCATACAAGCGCTCTATACAATTCAATTGTCGCCTAGCGTGACACCTGCTTCACAACTATTTGCAAGTTTATGTAAACAATCCCCTGTGACTAACTAAGATTCCTAACCTTTAGAAAGCAAATGTTTAATTCACTTGAGGAAATATCTTTAGGGTGAATGGACGAACTCGCAACTCCATGGAATTTAGGTACATCTCCACAAAGTTAGGCACAATTCTTCAAGGTTTGCTTCTTCAAAGACTTGAAAAGGGATGCCAAAAAACCAGTTTTGGATGGGGTTGCACTTGGACCAGTGTTTGCTCTTCATCATTAGCCAAAACCCAATTTTAGTCGATTATTCAAATATCGAACATGGGGTTTGCTTTCCAGCAGAAGCCAAACCCTAATTTCTAAAATTTTGTATGTGGCCCATTTTCATTCAAGGTTGCCAGACCTCAACTTGATCTTTGGACTTGATCGATGTTTCATAAGAACCTTTGTCAAACCCTATGATCAGGCTTTCCTCTTTCGACAAAATCATCATCAAAACTTTCTTAGATGACACACCTCTGTGACTCTGTTGAGGCTTTCTTCAACGGTATCTTCTTTGATAAAGCTACCTTTGCCATGACTTCTTAGACTTCCTCTTTATCCCTATTGATCCAAAACATCTTTCTCTCCTCCATGAGCAAAATCTCTCAAAAAAAACTAACCTAGACTTTTATAAAGTGTTCAAATGAACTCCAAAATAAATTTTGACATAGATCAAGTCAACTTATTTCTCAAATTCAAACCAATTTGAGTTCTCGTCCAGTTCAAATCTAAAAAGAACATTTCAATTCATACTCAAGCAAGTCTAAAACACTCAAGCTTCACTCAGTACCAGGCCTAACAGTAGGAAGTCTTAAGAAGGTTACCATATGCAAATTATAGAGGAAAACTGACATGGAAAATAAATTTGAGCATATAATATCTTCTGTGGAAATAAATTTGGAATCCAAACCATTACCATTTTGGGTTATGGAAAATGACTTTTTATTTTGATTTATGTAGTAAGTCATAACTACCTATATGTAAATAGAACTAATATTTAAAAGTACTGTACCGAGAATTGGCCTTCTGCATAGTCTCTTAAATGAAGAATTGGCCATTTTGTACAATGCGAATTCCATAATCTCTTTTAATTTTATAACTTTCAAGAAAAATTTAAAAATTCCACAATCTCTTTAAGGAGCTTCATTAAATCAAAATTAACTTGGTAAATTTTTTAATGACCTTAAGCTAAACCAATGTTGGCAGACAAATCTTGTCTTCTACTTTTTTCTTTTGATTTTTGTTAAAAAGTACTAATTACAAAAATACATGATAAGCTATACAAAAGGGTTTCTAGTTAACTCCCCCATGATAAATGTTACATAGGGAAAATCGAGAAAATCAATGCCATACATGTGGCAAGCCAAAGAAGGGTGACAGTCAAACTCACGGTCAACATGTGAATTGAACCGTCAAACAGACAAGCCGAAGAACAAAGCCATATGTGCAAGTTGGACAGGCCAAACAACTTTTTCAAATGTGCCATTTCAGCTCAAAAGACCAATAAAGCATGTCACACTACCCATATCTACTCAAAATGTGTAAAAGTTGCAGCAAAGATATGGCTATACCTCAAGGGATGGCCAAGGTGACTGCTAATCACGATTAACTCTCTTCAATGTTTGACTATAAGTAGGAAAGCTATGAACAAGCAAAGGGGGTTCAGACAAAAAGTTCACTAACTTCCACTACACTCCACCTATTCTCCGTTATTCAGTTCGGTTACCATGCGGCTACCGACAAAACCTCTGCAGATTACCAAGACTTATGGACTCATGAATTTTTTTTTCTCCTTACTAATTGGTGAGTCAAAACCATACAAACCTTTCTCATAAAGGGAACTTTAAATCTTAGCATCGCAGGTTTCTCCTAGCACCTGGATTCTTGGCTTTTCCAATTTCTTTTTCTAAGCCATTCTATTATCCATTTGATTGTTCACTAAAATGTTCCGTCAACAATATACCAGCCTCCTAGAAGTAGATTGCTAGTCCTTTCATCCTTGCTTTACACACCATCAAGATGGAAATTCCTATTGAACATCCCACAACCATTTCAAAATTTAAATGTTATAGATCAAAAAATACTCTAAGCTATTCTTAATGCTTTCTAAAATTTAATCAAAAGCCTGTTCATATAATATAAATAGATGCATGACGGGGATCACAATGCTGTAAGGGTAGGCAGCAGACAATGCCAACATTTCCAGGAAATAAAAAATAAGCAATACAAAATGGATACCTGTGTCATTAGTATACGATGACGTCTTAGTATTCTTGGGGGAAATATTGGATATCAAGGTAAAGGGCGCAGGATATCTAGATTTCCAATCTTTACCTCTCCACATTAGGATCTGTTCCTGCTCAAATGACAACAGAATACATGGTACTAGATCCTGCAAATCAAAAATAAGTGAGTTTCCACTTCTCAGACCTGATGGCTTAAATATTTCAACCAAACCTATTTAGAAAGAATTAAGGGTAAGGTTCCATTCAGATAAAACTCCATAGGTTAAACTCAATGATCACTATTACAAAATACGCCGCAAACCTTTAGTTTTGCACCTATCTTCTTGTAATCACTTGGCTCCAATCCTTGGCAGTTAACCTTTACGAGATGGCTTAATTCAAAAGCATCTCTGACATCCTTAACAAGGTTTATATATATCCCATTTTTTGCTGAAAAAGAGATTGAGAATCCAAATAGTTATCAGAAACTAAAAAATGAAATGTATACATGGGTCTAGAGTGAAAATGCCCAGGTTAAGATTATATTGAAAAGTACAGATAAAGTTTATAAAATTCCACCTTTATAAATAAATAATGAAGTAATGGATTAGATTATCACAGGACAGGAAATATACAGTCAAGGAAGGTACCATTGGAAAGCCACCAAGAAAATATGGAAAGTTCGAGAAGAAATATGTAAGAAATGAAGATTGTTACCTTACCTAGTTTACAAATTGGCAATAGGTTCTGCCCTTGTTTTCTTAGCTCATCTGCTTCTTCCTTTGTCAATCCTTCAGGAGCCACTTGGATAAGTTTTGGATAGACCGGTGCTGCTGGTTTCCATAGCATCACAGGATACCGTGGGCGCGTTCGTGGGTTATAGTTTCTGCCCCGAAACAGATAAGCTATTCCCCCAGTCTGATATATGATCTTTCCCCCAGTTTTTTCCTAATACAAGAAGAATGGTAAGACAAAGTCAGCCTGCTTGTGCAAGTATTGACTTAAATTATGTTGCAGTGGTTGTCTGCAACAAAGTAATAATGCATAAAGTTTTATATAATAGAAGTAAACATCTTCATATTCTACAATAGCTTGCTATTTTTTATTCCCAACCAAAACCACAAACGTTCTCCAATGGATAAAATATTAGATTATGGTAAAAAAGGTTCCTTAAATTAACTCCCTCAAAATACACATCTTAATCCTAAACCACCTTTCTATTATCATTATAATTTACTAGCCTTCTCTAACATCAAGAGCACAGTATCTCTTTAAAGTTATATTGGAGTTCATGTAGGATGTATAGGAGAAAAAAAAAAATTTCTTTTAGGGAAATGTATGGGTTTAAGGTTATACAAGGTTAACCTTAAACAACTCCAAAAAGGAGATTTATAAGAAACATAAGTTAACTTGTTCAATGTGAGGTAACTTGTTTAAGGTTAAATCAACATTAAATTTGGAATTTCTTCTAAGAAAATCAGTACTTGGAGATTAAGCGGTCATAAATGAGCAGTTGATATACTTCAACAACGAAAAAGAACATAAAAACTTAAACATGGGCAGCACTGAAAAAGCATCATACAGAGAAATGCGTATTTCAATACAACGACAACAACAAAGCCTTAATTTCTAACTCAGTAGGGGTTATCTACAAAAATTTCACTTCTCCATTTATCTCTATTCAAAAAATTTCAATTTCACATGCATATTCCAATGGAAACCATAGTTTCTTCATACAGTATTAGCAGGCCCATTCATGATCATCAGTCACCACAGATAAACAATTCACCCAAAAGGTGAAACATTAAAAATTCGCACCTCAAGATGATAGCAGACATTTTTCATATCTACAGTAGGCACACCACGGCACCGGACCTTGCAAACCTTCAGCCGCCTCCAGTGCGAATGAATCAATTCCAACATATTGTGTGTTAGCCCATCCCTTCCTGCATTCCAAATCGAAAACCTAGCCTTCATTGACATTTTATATTTAGCATCATTTGTTTCTAAGATAATAGCAAGAGAACGTATAAGTGAGTTCAAAATTTTGAGTTAAGTTTGGAGTTTCGAGCAAAGCAGTTGGTGGTCAATGAAGTTACATTATCCCAATCCTGAGAAAATTTTGGTTGTTAGAATCATTAGTGTTTTTCATACGAGGTCATGAACCACAATATGGATCTGAATTTAACACTGAAAGTCATTTAATAGTTTAAAATCATTAGTGTTTGAGGATTTTGGATTAAACTTGAGTGTGAGGATTCTAAGAAAAGAAGGATAAAGAGAAAAACGCAATCGAGATAGCTTACCAAGATTAACTTGGCGATTACTAGAAATACATGGTTTGATCACCGCCGCCACCTCGGACCGCGCGAGGGGCTCCCCGAGTATCTCTTCCCGGCTGCGGCCATCCACGCGCATCTCCAAATCCACCGGCCGTCGCCCTGCCATCTCCAGCACCTTGCCGTGGGTGTCCCCCGACTGGTGGCCCAGCGGCTCGAACAGGCGAATCTTCCTCTTCCTCTCCTTCTCCTTCTTGGAGAGTAATGGGGCCTTCCCGGTCCACGGGCGAGGCATCTCCGGCGGGGCGAACGGGAGGAAGGCTGGCTCCCGGATGGCCAGCGGCTTCACCTTAGGGGTTTCTGAGTAGCTAAACTGGAACTCGAATGGGGCGCCGGGAAGGAGGTAAGAGACGCCAGAGTCTCCGATGACAACAGAGCGGTCGCCATCGGCCGAGTCGACGACACCAGGCGAGACGGGCTTGTAGTAGCGGGTGCCAGTGTGGACAGAGCGGAGGGCCACGTGGGAAGAGGATTTAGGAGGAGGAGGAGGAGGGGCACGAGGACGAGGAGGTGGAGATCTTCGCTTCCTGACGGGGAGGGGGAGAGGGGGAGGAAGAGGAGAGGGGAGGGGATCGTTGATTTGGGGAATCGGGGGATGGGAGGGGAAGGGGTTGGCGCTGGCCGGGAAAGCGGCGAGGATAGGCATCGTGAGCGCTGGAATTTTCCGGCTGCGGTTCCCGGCGAAAGGGAGCGCGAGGCGAACTCCGCCGGGGACGAGAGCAAGAGGATCAACCTTTCAAAAAAGTTGATAATTTTTTTTTTTTGAAAAAAAAAAAAACCTTTCAAAGCGAGATATTGGTTTGATTAATAATTTGATAAGTGATGAAATATAATTATTTAATTTTAAATTTAATTTTACACTTGTGAAAACAAAACATACTAATTAATCCAAAAAATTTAAATTTATTAAATTTTTATTAAAATCATGTCTATTAACACTTAACACGTGCATTCAAAATAAGATCCCGTAGAGCCCGAAGATTCAATTATTGAAGTCTTCACTGAAATTAAAAAAAAAATTATCGTAAACAACAACTCAAGGAGGGATGCGAGTCGATGAGGATTAGAAAATAGTACTAAAACTAGAACAAGAAATCTTTAAAAAGAACTTGTTTCATGTAGATTAGAAAATAGCACTCATATATCCATTACTTGCACTTCATTTTTCATTTCTAACACTAGTGATGACTCTTGACAAGTTGAAGAGCTTGCCCTGTTTGGCACGAGAATCAAAACAGGATCAAAATAGTACTAGTTTAAAAATTAGCAATAATAATAATAAATAAATTATTTTAATTATTCTACAGAAATTTTAATATAAAAAATAATATTTTACTTCACATACTCAATAATTTTTAATAAAAATATAAAACTTTATTTTACATCTTAGATCAAAATACTCAATTTGAATATTTTGGTCTAGAATGTGAAATAAAGTTGATATTTTAATTTTAAATTGTTGAGTATATAAAGTAAAATAATATTTTTTATATTTGAATTTATGTAAAATGATTTAAAATATTTATATATTATTATTATTGTTGTTTTTTAAATTAATACCATTTTGGTCCTGTTTTGGTCCTCGCGTCAATCAGAGAGTGAAATTTGTGAGTAAGAATCAAAACTTAAAAAAACTAGAGGAATAGATCCTGGAGCTTAAGTTCTCCATTGATGAATTTAATATGAATTTAAAAAAAAATTACCCATGGCTTCAAGTATATAAATATAATAGCTTGGAAAACGAAGAGCAATCTACAATAAAGCAAGTTTAGGATATGATCTATATCACATGGAGAAGAATTAAACTTCACTTTTTAGAAGAAAAATACCTAAAATATGCATTACGTTATACTTTAATTCTTTAATATCCTTAGATTCATCTAAGAAGAGAACTATTTAAGCTTGAGTGCCATCCTTAACTAATCCAAATGGTTCCAAAGCCTTTTAGATGCCAAAATCCTCCATTCCTCCTTGTAGATAATCGGCTCAAAGAACGAAGTGCTAGCTAGTTATTTTTCAAATCATATAGCTAGTGATACCTCCAAAATTAGTATATATATATATATATATATGTTCTAACTCAATTCATTTTGATTGTAAGAATAGACTATATATGGTAGTTTTTATATTTCAATCATAATCTTATTAGCTTAGGTTGCATGTTAGTCAATTTATGTTATGTGAATTTCATTTATATTAGTAAGAAATATTAATCACTTCATCTTATGATTACTCCATTGTATTTTATGTGTGTAATTATCTCATCAAGCCATATAAGCAAGATTTTGCTTGAAACTTGATTTACTTATGTTTGAATAATTTGTGAGGTGTTTATATAATTTTAAACCAATTTAATGAGGCCTCAACTTTAATTCTACTTATTAATTTGATGCAAATTTGATTTGAACATAATTATTTTATCTATTATAATATAATTGAATAGCTTTCAAAGTATTTGCATGCATTAGCATGCCTATTATTTGATTTACAGAGACTAAAAGCAATTTTCATAATTGTTTATTATCTCTAGTTAATCTCCACTTGAACATATGCATTTTGAGCAAATAAATATATTTGAATATGTTGTATTCTCAAATTTGTTATTACTTCAATTTTGATCCATAAGATTGAATTAATTAGAATTGAAAAATTAGAGACCAATCAACCAAAAGGGGAAAAATAGTCATTTTGCATTGGATTAACTTGATTTTTTTATATCATTTTAGATCTGACTGCTAAATTTCATAATTTTTGAAATTAATTTAAAATTATTATAATTTTTGAAAGTCAGCTAAAATTTCAGATTCGAGCTTTTGCAGAATCTGATCAATCAAGTAATCGATTAGAATCGACATGACTGATCAAACGATTGACCAAAATCATAACAGAATATGAGATTACAGCACTGTTAAATGCTAGGATTTTATCATCTTGATTTTCTTTGATTTGTATTGTTCTTATTTAATTTTCTATAAAGATAAACAAAAGCAACATTCTTTGCATTATAGACTGGCTATTTAGATTCTCATCAAATAATTTTATATTTTAAATTTTTTTACTCTTACATTTATACCAATTTTTGTAACAATTTTTTTTCTTTTAATCTTTTCTTACACATCTTTTTACCATCAAGCATCTTTATTATTTAAAACTCTTACTTTAAATTATTCTAACATATCTTTTGCAATTTTACAAATATAATTAACAACTCTCAATCATATAAGATTAGCTTCCTGTGCAACTTCTCAAATTCTAACACCCTCTTTCCAAAGATATTACTACACATTCTGTAAATTCTATCAAATTTGAGGGTACTATTTCGACTTACTATTCCTTTTCTAGTATTTTATCTTAAAATTTAAGACCATTAATCAATTTTAGGTAATTAAATATTAACTTGAAATGACCTCATAATCTTTACGATTCAAGCGATCTTATTTTCTTAAAAAAAAATTAATCTGCATTCTTAAAGACCCATTCTCATAAGTAAAAATGTGCTCATCCATTTTTTTTAAATAAAATATTAGCAATAAAAAAATCATAAACTAAAAAAAATTCTAAAATAATTTTATTCTCTTTATTAGTCTCCGCAAAATCATGCCCACAGTGAATGCAATTAAGTCTTCCAACATGTTCGAGTAAATCTCCACCAAAAAATATTCATCCTCCTAAAATATCTCTTACACCAACTTTTCTAAATTATTCCAAACTTTTTCCTTTATACTCACATTCAAACCTACTTAAGTGGAATACACACTAACAATATTAATAATCATCTCATTGATAATAATTTTTAAAGCTATAATTCGATTTTCATTCCTCTCGACTTCCACTATATTATCTATCAAAATCTTGTCGAGAATTATACTCATTTCATTCCTAATTCTATTCTTACTAGAGTACCACTGTTTGAAGCAAAGATATCAATTTATTTGGCTCTCTCCTATCATTTTTGTTTTTTTAAAGACAAAATATTAATCCTCCTATGAACCCTTGCTCATTTATCACTACACTAAGCGTCAATGCAGCAAACCTTGCACACTTTTTACTGTATTCAATATAGCACATGACTTCAAAAGAATACCTTAACTTTAACGCATTTTTTTAAAGAATTCCGATCGCATTTGTTCGATAAATTGTACACTGGCTGTCAATTGTTTAACTCAAGCACAATAATATCATAAATATTGTCGACTTTATTGTTTATTAAACACTCACATATAAGATAATAGAACAAATACTACACAAATATTACATAGAGAGCCCCCGCCTATTTTCTTTTTGGCATTAGCCCATACATCTCTCTACCCAGATAGACCATTGGGATAACAAATCTCTCCATACAAAGCTTTCTCTTGCCCACCCCCACCCTACTACTATTTGAGAAAGAAAAGATCACCCCCTGTACACTAGAAAGTAATTCATTGTTTCTCAACCAGACTGAAAGTCGAATTTTATTGGCAGTCCAAAACTTTCTTAAGAAGGCGGCACTTGAAAGCGCCCAGGGAAAGCTTACTCACCAAATTCGTCGTTAAAATGAACAACCCAATCATCAAATTCGTTATTGCATAATTACTGATTACAAAGTTACGTAAAAATTATGCTCTGGACACCCCTAATTTAATTGGGGGTTGGGAAGTGAAGTGATGGATGCAAGTGGCAGCAAGTTCTAATGTAACCTACAACAAGGGAACGAAGAAAAAAGGCTAAAAAATCTCACATCTACAGCTCTCTTCGAATCATCTTGATCAAGCATGCAAAAAAAGTAACACTTCAAATGTACCGCTCTCGATATTTCAACCGGGTTCAAACTACAATCTAGAACAACAAAGCAATCAAATATCCATGCAAGCTCATAAAATCCAATTTCAAAGACGTAAGTTTGGGATTTTTAAATAAAGCGCAAATTGCACGAAGTATGTAACTACATAATGACAGATTGCAGAATTACTAAACCGTAAAGTTTACAAAAACTAGGACGGTAAGCTCAAAGCGCGAAGCAAACAGGTATATTAGTTATTCTGCAGAACATAACGCTAGCATAAATGCAAAACACAGAACTCCGTCAAGCATGGCTTACTGCAATAAAAGGGGCGAGGGATAAACAACTATGCATCTATTTCCTCAGTTCCCTGCCTCTGATCTCCATCTTCTCAGCGGTACTGAAATAGAAAGAAAAAAATCATTTTAGAAATAATGGTTTCAACAGTTATAATGATAATTATTGACAGGTTGATTTACAGTATACAGATGTGATGCTTTATGAATCATAAAATTTTTAAGTATAAACTTTATTAACCATCATCATCAATTCAGTTTTTAATCTTGGGATTAGGGAGTCAATCTGACTATGCCGAACTTTATTTTTTTACTTTTGGAGAACTACTTGCAAAACCAAAAAGGAAGAGAGCTGTGGCAAGTTGACAACCAGCGCAAATCTCCTATGAATAACCATTGAGGCATTTACCACTTGCAACACACTATATCAAAGCCTAATTGGAGTGTTAAATAAGCAAAGGTAATAGTGTCCACTAAGTGATGCGCTACATTGGCATCAGAAAATGACATTAAACAAATAAGCGCTCTTGCACTTTAACGAACACGTGTGATAAAGAAACCACTCTAAGCCCTCATATGGTTACAGGTTTTTTAAGTTTGGGACAAAGAATGGATTAGTATCTATGATGTGAAATAAATAAAATGATTTCAAACTTGAAAATAGTGTAAGACATGAAATAATGATTTTTTTTGATGTATGCATAGCATATTGTTGACAAACAAATTAGCCAACAAATCAGAAAAAATGAGAAAATTCGAGAAATGACAAAAGATAACAACAATAACAACCACCAAGCCTTAATCCCACTAGGTGGGGTCGGCTATATGAATTCTTTGTTTTTATTGCGCTCTATCAGTTACCAAATTCTTATCTAATTCTAAGTAGTTTCTTGTCATGTCTTATTTGGTCTCCCTCTTCCTCTTTGTACATGAACAAAATCCAATAACTCAATTTTTCTAACTGGAACTTCAATCGGCCTACGATTTATATGTCCAAACTATCTAAGCTGACTTTCTCTAAATTTATCCTCAATTGATGCAACACCAACCTTCTTTCGGATATACTCATTTCTCATTCTATCCTTTCGTGTATATCCACACATCCACCTTAGCATCCTCATTTCTGCAACATTTATTTTATTTGTATGTTTCCTCTTTGCAGGCCAGCATTCAGCACTATATATTATCACTGATCTTACTACAGTTTTATAAAATTTACCCTTGATTCTGGATGGGATTTTTCTATCGCACAACACACCATAAGCATTTCTCCATTTTACCCATCCTGCTTGAATCCTGCTAATAACGTCATTATTTATTTTATCATCATTTTGTATGATTGATCCAAGCTATCTAAAGCGCTCACTCTTCTTGACAATTTGATCACCAATTGTCACATCTCCAATATAAATATTTCTTTATTGACAAATGACAAAAGATAAGAAAAAAATAAATACCATAGAATTTTTATATGTAAAATCTATTAAGTAGAGAAAAATCATACTGCCGCTCTTGGCGACCTGAAAACACTACTTTTGTAAAGGAAAGGAAGTACAACATATGTTGTAGAATATAATAAGAAAAAGAGTGTCTTTCCTCCATAGTTATCAAAAGAATATTTTGACAGCAAATACACGTCACCGAAGAGGATGAAGCTATGGATCCAATGAAGTGGAGAAGGTTACATTTTTCTAGATATATACTTCAAAGAAGACTCGAGGGAAAACTAAGAGATTCCCTTATTGTCAAATTAAACCAACATTTATAAGTGAATTCAGGGGGTAAAAATGTAATTATAGCATCTGATTAACAACAGCTTTTGCCCTTCTCTAGGTGGTCAAAGAAGTAATCGATGGTTAATTATCAACCACTAAATCCCAAGAGAGGTGAAAAGTCGCATGCTATTCGTAAATGGGGCGCATAATTAGTTCAGTGACTTTAACATTTGTTTAACAAGCACCCTTTAATTCTGAGCCAAGCTACATTTAACAAGCCCTCGAAAAAATCCAAAATAACACATGTATGGCCCAAATTCGAGATCTAACATCATGATCAACAAAAGGCCTGCTTTTAAACATCACGTGGAATGACAGCCATCGCTGTGAATACACCTTGATGTACCACAAGTCATTGTGTCTTCATCTTTAAGTTTGAACCGTCTCATTATCTTCATGTACAATCAATCCTCTTGATTTATGGCTGAAGAATTAGTGTGACTTTGGCAAAGGAAGTGCTTAATTATAACCGATGATGAAGCTCAGCCCGCTGACAATGGCAAATATTAAATTTCGATCAAGAGGTTGGCCATGACCCTTGACTACAAAGTGGCGACCAAGCCACTAGCTTGGTCGAACAAATCTTCATTAGAGATGTCAAAATCTTCGACTGAAGCTTCCAAGCAAACCACCCATCATGGCAAAAAAATGGAGGGTGGAGCACACAAGCCGGAACTCCGCCACCACGAGCTAAGAGACTTCAACAACCTCAGCTTAGTACGACTTAAATTTGAAGGTTGAAGCCAATACTCAGAAGGTACTTAAGAAAATCTATATTGAAACAAACAAGGAAACCACAACAAAGAAAGAGATCATTCAAACTAGCATTATTGAAGTTTTACCATCACCTCCTCCACGTGTATGTCCTATCAATGAAACATTGCCTAAAGCTTCCTGACCAAACATTCCACTTGCTCATCCTATCGAGCAAGCCCAAGGAGAACATTTGACCAGCTCAGTCGCTTCTAACTATTCCTATCAACTCTATCCCCTTAGACTCAGATACCAATAATCCTAATGACGTAGTTCATAAACTTAGCAGACTTACGAGAGATTTCAACAAAAGAACTCAAAGTTTGAGAATGGAACGACACACTCCTGAAGGAACGTGTTCAACAACTCTTATAGGAACTGAAGTCTCAAAAGAACGAAGAACGAGAATATGCAGTAGACAATCTCCAATCTTGAAGAAGAAATTGTTCGGCTGGTCACAATAGGTGAGGAGAAGACTTAAACCAAAAAAGAAGTAAAACTAAATATTTAAAAAAATTATATGGTGATTTTGAAGGGTCAACCGAATCGATAGTAAAACAAGCTTTGTCAGTGAATATTAGCTCTTCAACAAAGAAGATTAAAGAGTTCAAAGGTACTATTTATAGGAGGAGAATTAATACGACTAGTCTTCAAGAATTGAGATACAATGGTGAGAAAGATGAAGAAATTTGAAATTTTAAAATATAGGCTGTGATATAAGTTGAGAGAAGAAGAAAAATAAAGCAATAATAATAATATCTAGACAAACTACTTTCTGACGAAAAGAGCCAGATAGAACTTATTGAAGGCTAAAAAGGTATCCAAGGAGAATCCCTAATGTTTAAAACATACTAGAAATACAAAATGTTAAAATTCAAAGATGGAAAAGTGGTAGAACATTTCAGTGTTTGAAGTCTCAAAGGTGGAAACAAAAAGAACAAAAACAAATTTACTTTACAGCATAATTACTTGATGAGGATAAGTGGAAATTTGACACTAGAGCAGGTATCATGCTTTCTTATATGGCTAATACCATTAAAATATTTAAAAGAGATTTCCCTGAATAATCAAAAGATGATGGACCATATGAGAAAAAAGAGTCAATGGTGAAATAAAGAGACTCCAGTAAAATAAAGGAAAAAAGATCATGATATAAGAAGTTACCAATTATATCAATACAATAAAACAAAAACTGTAAAAAAGAGATCATGAGGCTAAAAGACTATCAACGAAGCAAGAGCTAATTTCCACAAAATTTAAACAAAGAGTTGAGAACTAAAAAGAACGAAAGATACATATATTTTCTTGATTTTAAAAGACCAGAAATTAAGATATGAATCACGTGAAATATATTAAAGAAGCAGCAAATAATATTTTGGCAAAAGATGAGGATATTCAAGAGAGATCAACATATTTTGATAAGTTTTTCAACGAAGAACATCGTAATACCTTTAGAGATCTTAAAATGAAAGGAAATGTCAATTATATGTGAGATTCAAATTTTCAAAGCAAAACATGCTTCAGGGAAGATGAAGTCTTGTAAAAATTGTGGAACTATAGAATCCTTATCAAAGTGTGAGCATAAATGACTTGTTGCCAAGTGACTCACGAGACTCTTAAATAAGATATTTAACGATAAGATAACATTTGATGAGCGGAGAAAAAGTACTCTTGTCTAAATTTCAAGAATAAAGGGGATACAGAAATGTGTAGTAATCATAGAGAGAAACTTCATACTGTGAAGCTATAGAATAAATCTATCAAACATAGATTAATCAAAAGAAATACAAGAATACTTGGAAGATCATAATGAAGATGATCTTTCTAGTAAAAATATAGTGATGTCAAAATGGATCTTCATAGCATACTTATTCATTTTAACAAGGCATATGATAGAATATTGAGGAAGATCAGTTGTTGGGAATTAAAAAATAAATCAAAAAATTATTGATTAATACCAAAATTCTTCTTTGACTCCTATTCTATTCTCTTCTCTTTGGTGATAGATAAATTGATTTATCAACTTCAAGTAAGATTCCATTTTGCATTTTTTTGAGAAAAACTATAGGGCCTTTTAGAAGTTAATCAAAAGTCAAATTCTTGAACAAGCACCTTAAAAGCAAAGGAATTCAAATTAAGAAGTAGACATATTACAAGTATCGTAGAGCCGATGACCTTGACAAAAGAAATAACAATAATCTAAGACTAGATGGGACAATTGTTCAATCATTGAAGTATTCCAAATACTTTGGGACATATCCACAATAATGGCAATATGAAGGAGAATATTAATCACATAATCAAGGCGAGATGATTAAAATAGAGTGAACTTTATAAATCTATTGTTTGAGCAGATGTGTGATAGAAAGATAAAAATTTAATAAAATTGCAATTTGACCAACTATGCTATATCAGAGTAAATGTTGGGCAGTTTAAGGAAAGAATATCCAAAAAGTTGATACAGTTAAAATGTGATTGTTGAGATGGATAAATGATCACATTATAATATATCGTAGTAGAAATGGTTATATTATAGAGAAAAAGGCTTAACGGCCATTAATGAGAAAATGAGGAAAAGGACTTTTTAAGATGGTTAAGTCATGTCCATCATTAATCCATAAAGACCCTATGGCCTCATTTGGTGGAGGTTGTTCTCTGGGTAGAATAAAAAAAATATGTTGGTATATGTATATACTGCGAAACAAATTTGTTTTAATGTTAAAAGTTATTTAAGACGTGAAATAAAGTAGACTTTAAATATTAAGATTTGCGTAGAAGGTAATTGAAATTTGTGTTAAATGTAAAATAAATATAAAAAATTCAAACAAAGGCAATACTTATGTGAGGGAATCCAAGTTGTATTGAAAAGACTTGTCATAGTCATGCAAAGTGGCATTAAATCACGTGTGCTCATATAAATATTGCTTTACATATAGCTAAACAAAGTGTAGAAAACCATGTATTCAATCCCAATAGGTTACTAAGGCTTTGCAATTGTTGTGTTAACTGAATGCTATGAGAAGTAATTAACTACAAATCATTAGCTATTTTTAAAAATATGAAACCACCATGCGAAGTTAAATTGGGAAATTACATTTAGCAATTTGACGTGGAGTATTGTCATTTATGCTACAAATTAGAGCAATAACAATTCGAAAGGCCATTCCACACCGAAAATCATACTAAGACCATCAAGATATGTTGAAGGGGCCAAATTCCAAATCCTAGGTCAAGATCAGCAACCAAGAAGGATCGATATGACAAATGCATTTGTTAAAGAAAATGAAATGTTGCATCCTGTAGACACAATAATGCATCACATCCCTTGTCATTGTCTTTTGTGAGCAACCCATAGTTAGTGCCGGAGCCGTAACCCCACTTGTCATATGAGACAACTGCAGAAACCTCATAGAAAGGGCACATCAACATGTCAAGAAAATTATTAACGAACTCAGTTTTCCTTTTTAACTTCAACATTTAGATAAAATAAATAAATAAAATCTAGACACACATATAAATATATAAATGTTAAATTTTATAACAAATATAAATAAATAGTTAAAAGTGTATTTACATAACAAACTGTTTAAATTGAAATGTGTATATACAAATACAATAAAGCACATTTGCATAAATACTATTACACTAATATTAATATAGATAACTAATATATAGTTCTTGTACATTATTCATTTACAAATAAGAGAACAGGAAAACACTTAAGTTGATGTAAGCATGCTATTTCATGCTACTACACCCAGTTTTGTCCAATCCTAATCCAAAATCACTTGTATTGTGACTCCAAACGTCAATAGTTAAAAGAGGAAAAGAAAATCTGTCAGGATACTTTGCTTTACAAAAGTTAAAATCATGTGGGAACCATTGTCACATATGAAGTGCGACAATCATCCTAGCTCTTTAAATGTTGGGCAAGGAACATAAGCTGATGTCATATGAGTTACATACAACAATGTTATAAATTGCTTAAATAACAATAATCCAAGTCAAACGCCACCTTTTATAGAACAACATGACATGGCAAGGAAATGTGACTTTTGAAAAAATAGTTGTGGAAGCAAAATTAAGCACTAGCAACCTCCTAATTACACAGTTAAACAAAATATTCTTCTAATCTTGAACCAATTACACGGTTAAACAAAATATTCTCCTAACCTTGAACCAACTACATAGTACATAACAAAGCATTTTGTAAAATGTTCCTGAGCACCACAACATAGTCGGAAAATTTACAATCAAGTGAAGAAAGAAAAGGATGACTTGATGACATTGTCATCTAAAAAATATACACTCATTTCAATAGCTATACACTGCATGGTGTATTGATAGAGCCATACTGTGCAATTTAAGGCTAAATATGCATGGCATGCTCATATATTTTGCAAACAAATATGAAAATTTTCACCTCAAGAGCTATTATCATTTGCATCACAAGGTTTTTTACATTGCAGCAATTCTTATAGATGCTAACGCAGTGGAAGTAGTATTTGTTTGGTACATCATTATTGTATATGTATATTACTATATGTGATCTATATAACAAGATCAACATTTAATATTAACTTAATTTTTGTGTGCCAAATCCTCATTTCTAAATCTTAATTCTATTATTTTAGGTGAGTGAGACAAATATACTTAATGAATGATACATAAGTAAGCATGTGACCATATCAATCAACTAAAATCAACAATTCATATAAACCTCATAATCAGAAGATAGTGATCATATTTTCATATAAACAGGATAAACATGTATGTAAATGGAAAAAAAAAATCACGTGTCTATTTGAAACATTTTGTATCTAACAAAAAAAAAACACATTATGCATATGATGATAACATACCGCACAAATAACAACGACAAGAAGATTAGCAGAGCATCCTTTAAAGCAAAAAACTTTACATATCAAGCTCTAGCATCAAAGATGCCAAACGCACAGGCTTTACAAACTGTTCGACCAACTGTTAGAGAAAGGAAATATATCAATAAAGTAACAGGGTCAAAGATCAACCTTGATGAATCCGATTTCCTTCGCATTGCTGCGGAAGCACTGCCTGCAGCACATGAGACCGTATTTCCGGATCAATCCATGCGGGTTGCCGCAGACACGACTGCAAACAAATAAGACAAAAGGTGAACCAAAGTAAACAAAATGTTTCATTTAACAAGAGAAAATGAAGAAGAATTAAATCATTAATTAATCCCACATGAAGCCTGCGACCGAAATCAGATACAGATTAATAAAAGTCTCCTACCAAGCTCGGGATCCGGGACCGTAGTTCTTTGGATGGGAGTTCCAGACGTTGGAGTGGCCCATGGCTCGCCGCTGCAAGCAGAACCGGAGAAACTCAACAAAAATATCAGACAAGAAACGGCGCGGCCGCCTCTAAAACCCTAAAAAACTGTCGATGTGTGCAGGGGAATTGTTAGGCGACTATTTATAGCCTGGGCTGAAATTTATAGCAAGCACCTTGTAAAATTTAAATATTACTTTAAAAATTAAGATGCGACTCAAGATAAGCTGAGGAGTTAATATCAATTAAATCTCCCTAATAATTGGAACAAATTTAATAATTTAAATTTTTAATTATTTAAATACATAACAATATTATTTAAATAATTAAATATTTAAATTATCGTGTGGATATACTAAAATTAAGTTTATTTATTTATTAGATAAATCTATGGATAAATATCGAAATAATTAGAGCACACCTAATTTTAAGAAAGTAATTTAATTAATATTGGTGAATAAAAAATTTCTTATTTGCGTCAATGCATGGATCTCTTTAGTGGCTGCACCTTCGATAATTATTGCAATAACTATATTTTGATTCGTTTTGATCATCGTGATAATTTTCTTTTCAATATGATTGTTCTTATTTACGAATTTAATCGTTCATAATTAATTATCTTATTATCTATACTTTACTCCATCATATTTAAATTTCTTAAAATTTCGACCATTAAAAATACTTAGATTTTTTTATCTTCGGATTTTTTTTCTGGCAATTATAGCAAATAGCTAGCAAGTTAGTAACTCGGCTCAATCACATAAACCCTTCTCTCCCTCGCTCTCTTCATAACTAAAGTACATAAAGAGTCAAAAATGAATTTCAAAATTACTACAGATTCAAGCATTCTGAAAATTTGAGGGCAAATCGTTAATTTGAATGGTTATTTTTTAACAAGAAAGAGAAAAATATATAAAAAATAAAATTATTTTAATATAAAAAATATAAGATGTAAAATAAAATTAATTTTAATATTAAAATTTATATTAAATTTGAAATATTAATTAAGTTTTTGTGAGCCATGAACTATACATAATACAATGCAGGTAAGGAGGACAAATAGAAAGGAGCAATCAATGGGATAAGGGAAAGATGATTCCCTTTCTCTGTATTTAGCCCTTTTATTCATACAGAAGAATATAGTTCCAGCCCTATTTTATGAAATTTGGCTACATGGCAAAATATGGAATTTGGCAACATTTTTTATGTGAGAATATATTTTAAAAAAAAAAACTTATAACTAATAAATTTGAGATAGCATGAGCAACAAATGTAATATATATGACTCATCATCTGACATTGTCAAAAGTAAACCATGAAAGAGAAAACTTCGCAAAGTATAAAAATGGTCTCAAATGAATAATCCATTCCAGTTATTTTTTGTTAAAAAAAAAAAAAAAACTATCTACAGATAACATTAACAGTCTAATATGATAATCATATACATATGATCATCAATAAGCATCCATTTCAATGAGACATTAGCTTTGTCTTTCAAATAAAACCATAATCCAGAGACTCCCATGTAAATGGAGGGAAAATAAATGAAACCTCAGGAGGGCCTTTAAGGAGCAACCCCACGCAGACGCAGACAGCCGCGATCCCGACCATCAACAGCATTGACGGCCTGTACGCCAGCGACCTACTGATGTTACTGCGGCGGGCCAGTTGCCAGCTGCAGAGTTGGCAATAAGGCAGCGATATCTGCTTTTCGGAACCCAATCTGCTCTTGTCAACGGCAAGGGTAGTAACTGCTTTACCAGAATTTTCCTCCCCAGGATGGCTACTGGTGGCTTCAGTTGCTGCTAATAAGCTGCCGTTAATGTGGAGAACTAAAGGAGCTTTATGTAGCTGCTTATTTGCCTTATTGTTGACAAGATTTATGTAAGATTGATGGCCTCTGGCACGAGCGTAATCTTCTGGGGTGAATCCAGTGTCATCATGAGAACTGCTCCATGCTTTGATTCCGATCTAGAAGAAACATAATGCATAAAATGTTAATTCAAAAGAACGAGAATGAAAACGAAAAACTGAAAAATAGTAACTAAGGTAAAATTTCAATGAAACTTACTATTCCATGGATTGTCATATACATTAGCATAACCACGGCGTGGCAAATTACAGGATTCTTATAGAGGACATAAGACTATATTCAGATCGCCCGCAATTCATGAAAAAGTCTCTATTTTGAGACTTGACGAGGAAAAATAGTGTAATTTGAATTTAGGCTACATAGTTTGATACTTATTAGATAGTAATAGTTAGAGCCTTGTGGGTTGGGGATGCTTATTCTTGTTTGACTGTGAAAAACCATCAACGGAGCAACGTATCATTATAAGTGCTATGTTTAAGACAAGACAGATACACCAAAATGTAGACAGGCGAAAACTAAACTTAAGATCACATATGTGAAAGGTTCCTCATCCTACACCTTTAAGTTCCTCGAGCCACTGCTATCATCCTCCGGCATTCATTGGGATTGCTGAAGCTCAGAATGAGTAGTGAATGTAAAGATAACCCTCTCAATGCTTCTATAGTTCTAGCCCATCCTATTGCATAAAGTCTAATATTGTAGCCTCTGATTGTTGCAAAATACTGGGTTTTGCAAAGGTTAATTTTAACAAGGTTAAAGTTAAATTTGGATGAAGATAATTTTTATTAAAAGTTGTGAATGATGTGAAATAAAACTAATTTTTATGTTGAATGTATGAAGGATGTGATATAAGTTTGTTATTATTTTGTTATATGTATAGGATGTGAAATAATTTTTTTTAAATATGTATATAATATTAAATTTTTATGTGTGATTTGATATAACCAGTTTAATTTTCACATAGCTAAACAAGCAAGCCTTGTATTGAGCTACTGCACCATTGAACTGCTGAGAATTCTATGACTTGGGGGACTAAACCATCCGGTTCAACTAAACTGAATGCCCACAAAAAGCAATCTATCTGATCCACATAACTGAATGGTCCAATGTTGGCCTAGAACATTAGACTAAATCAGAGTTGGGGCCCAAATCCCCCTACCAAGCTGCACTACTCCCCTATCTAAATCTCTAGATTTGGGATGCCATTTGGACATGACTTTCCAGTTGTTGGCCCCGTTAACTCCCTCCAACCTGCTATTGGTAGGATGCATTTCCTTGAAGTTCATAGGATGGTTAGTCCTCTTGATGCTGCTGAGATCAGTTTCCTAACTTAGAGCACCATCGATTTCGGCCCCCTCCTACTTGTCACCAATTTCTATGGCCCAAACATTTCCAGCTTAGTCACCTTTTCGTTGTCATTAACAATTGTAATAATGGGCTACTTGGTTGAAGCCGACCCATTTTCAAGACGTAAGGGTTGCATAGGAGCTCTACTATTTTGTTCCAATCAAAGCTGGCTTTCGGTTTCTCTTCCAAGAAGGCATCTCGCAAAGGGAACTGGGATCTTTGTGGCCTACCCTTCCACACTCAAAGGATAAGACAAAGATTCCCTCGTATTCAAATATCTAAAAAATGTCATCATGCAATCCATTTACCCACACCCAAGCTACTAATGATGGTCTCAAGCCCACCTTAACAGGCACTCCTGCATAAAGCCCTTTGTCCCTAGTGGTTATGTACCGATCAACAACAATAGTGTGTGTTGTTGTCATAGCTAAATTGGAGTTGCTCCAACACACCAAAGGAGCTCTAGCAATTTAATCCAAATTGGAATGTCCAATATTGCATTCGGAGACATTGAAAGAGGGAATCTAATTGTCAAAGTTGAGCACTGGCCCCATTATCACCCAAGGGCCTCCTAACCAAACATAGTTCTGATCACTTTTGGAAGCTCCAAGGGTACGATGTGGAATATGATTCTTTAGCCAAAAAGCCACCCTCCAAAACCAAACCTCCACTTATTAGACTTCAGCCACCTCCTGCACATCAAGCATCACCTTCCTAAAATTAAGTAGTGTGCCTTTGTCTACCAAGTCTTGGCGTAAGGTGACATTGTCATTATTGTTCACCATTGAATTCTTTCCACCGTGACAGCCCTATTCATGCCTTGCCCCCTTAATGCAAGGCCCCTAACTTGATGCCTCGCTTCGCTCCCAACACTCTCAGCACTATCATTTGCTACGACATTTCCACCAACATTTGGTGTGCATCCTCTGTTTCCAACATTGCTCAAGTCCTATTGGACATATCCCAATCCATTCCCCACATTCAAACCCAGTTCCAGCATTTCCACAAACATGCTTGCAATTTTTTGCGAGACTAGAACCTGCAAAAGAATCATGACTACTATGCCCAAAACCTTGCATAAAAATGAGCCCACCATTATCAGCTAGGCTCACATTCACAACACAATTATCATCCACATACAGGGTGACTAGAGATCATATCTTTTACATGATTAGCAATAAGCCCTCTACCTCTTCAGACTAGCTGACCTTGGAATGGATAGGATTACGATGCTACAAAACTCTTTCAGCTTCCATGGTTGAGCCCAAGTTGTAGGTTGAAGCATCTTCTTCATATTAAGGGCTTTTGGCGAAGATGTGTTCGCCTCCATGTGCTGCATAGTCATCTTCCTCGTCTGTGACTTAACTTAGACTACCTCTTCCCAGAAGTACAGATCATTTTCCTTCTTCCTTTCACAATGCACTTCGTTCTTAAGCATCTAATCTTCATTTCATGCCTCGGGAAATGGCGAAGCATTGCCCGCAGGTGAGGACTTTGGCTCTCAGCTATTCTCTCCACCGCATTCTCACCATTATCTTCCTCCATAGCCACAACAACAGCTTTAGAAGAGATGTTCTCACCTTAGATTCTCCCTTGACCACCAAACTTCACTGTAAAAGCTAACAGAGCCATATTCGGCCTAGTCCTCCTGGAAGGGGATGTAGAGCGCTTTGTCCTCTCCATCGTGCTTCTGAGGGTATTTGCCTAACTCCATATTTGCAATATCACACACCACCACTACTCCACCATCCTTTGAAAAATGGTGGCCAACACCAGCCTGTGGCAAGGGACTATGGCCCCCACCATGTTGCTTCTTCCCCGGTGTTCCCGACCTTCCTTAAGTCAGCCGCAATCAACGAGAGATGCCATCAAGGAGAAAAAGTGCTCCAAATTTATTTCCTGATTTGACAACACATCTCGTGGAAGAGGGATTTTATTAAAGTCTATGATTGATGAGCCCTAGGGAAGGATGTATGTTGGGTTGGACCAAACCATCTAAATACTGTGTTCTTTCTCTATTATTCTTCACCTTGCTTTTCATTGTTTTATCTAGCATACCAAATTCAAACTCCCTGGCAAAACAACATAAAGTAAGAACAAAAGCACCTTGACTTCAAAGTAATTGGCATCAGCTAGATGAATCTTTCTAATCCATTCCACAACAAAATACATGATTGAAAAATCAAACAGACGAGTGAACGGTAGACTACTAATCCAACACCAATGTTAGTATTTATAGAGAATTATTTTCCTATTTTCTTTGACTCGAATATTTACTGCTATATCTGAGGAAAGGAAAATTCCGACTTCCATCCCGCATAAAGTTTCTTTGACCAAAAACCATTGGGAGGTTTATGTCACAAACTCCACAAAGCCAACCCAAAAACATAATAAATAAACGCTTTATGCGCACAAATCAGTTTACTTCCTTTCCTGCAAATAATCAGCTTACTTCCTTAGATGAATTAATCTACTAGTGCTCCGAATTAGTAAGTGTAAAACTTCACGACAAGCAAAATGATAAGGAATTGATAAGTTGAAAGATTTACCATTGCAGGATCATTAGTCAGTGCATCCAGTACACTCTCAGCTTCTACCATAGTTGCTGCAACATGAAGAGGAGTAATCTTCGAAAGGCCATGCATATCTGGTCTAAACAAGTTAGACTCACGTGTCAATTGTGTAGCTTTACATGGTCTATATGCTAACAGGAACTGCACCATTGTCCTCGAGTTTTTACGGACAGCTTTATGAAGTAGCTCCTCAGAAAGGACAGCCTCAAATGGAGGAAGCCCCCCTAGATCTATAATTCTGTCAAAGAGAATATCAAGAAGTTTCTTGATAACAGCACACCATTGATAATCCATAGCAAATGCTACAAGCCAGCGGAACCGTGACAAAGAAAATAATCCATTAGGGATGGCAACCAATTCTCGAGACCTGTCTTTCAGAGTACTCCTCCGAAGAAGCCATCCCATTTCATTTAAAAATTCAATGGCCTGGTTTCTGGCAGACATTGTGCCTGATCTTTGTTCAAATTTTACGTCATATGAAGTAACATCAATTGCATTCTCTAGCATCTGAATTTCAAAGCATAGCTCTTCCTCTGCGACAATGAAAGGAAAAAATCCACAGTTCAGACCATGGTCTTCAACCTACGAAACAGATAAAACTATATCAAACAATGAAGGAAAATTACTAAGTGAAACAGAGGAACTGAAGTAACCTCGATGAACCCTCTCCCTGTAGCATTTGGTACTGAGCAAATGAAGCTCAGACATTGAGATCCTTTGCAAGCTGCGGTAGCTCTAATGAAACTTTGCACTGGTTCCTGAACTAAATATTTACCTTCGAAAGCACAAAATAATCTGAAAGGTATTGAGTCAGTTTAATAGACACGTATCATTATTGTGATGTATATAATCCAAAATAAGCATTGCAAAAAATGAGAAAGTTGAGATAAATTAGGACTAAGAATCATCAATTACAAATAACTATAAGGAATAGTGTGGCAGCAACATCTCTAGAAGATTATATCGTAAAAGTAAATAAAATAATTTTTACATATATAAGATTCACTATTGAGGCCTGGAGATGAATTATAGTAAAAGGTAATGAAAAACCAAACTTTTAACCTATATTACTAGCATTAAATATAAATGATTGTTAAGGAACTCAGGAATAGAACCAAATAGTTGGAAAGGCTATAGATGATAATACCGTTGTTTTCTTAGTCGCAAAAAAAACAACAAAGGACACTATCATCAATAACCTTTTTTTTTTACGGAACTATCATCAATAACCTTATCCCAACTATTTTGAGCCTGTTTTATAGATCATTTTCCATCAACTAGCCTTGTGCAAGGCAACACCTTGAGTAAAATTCAACTTATCCATAATATTACATATTTGTTAAAAAAATATGGTTTTTCTTGTATGTTTCCAAACCAAAAACTTATATTTCTTCGATATGAAATTTGAAAGAAAAATATTAAAATTAACTAAGGGGAAATTTGGATCGATGATATCTCTATGCTATGTCATGTCATCATGATGTCATCTAATCTTTGATGAAATCTAAATGTCATTTTTGAGTGATAATTGAATTATCTTTTATAATATTACCTAAACATGTCATCCAACCAAGCAATGAAAATCTCCAAATAACATGGCTTGACATCAAAATAACATCAAACCAAACACCCATTAAAATATAAATCAAAAACACTAGGGCCATACCAAATTTTAGGGATGCAATAATATTTCATTGTAGAAAAAGCATGTGTGACATGGTGAAAAAATTATGACTCCTGAAATACACTTTGAAGCCAGAATAAACAACTTCTTCAGATTCCAGAAAGAATAAATGAATATTTTTATATCTTAATACAAAACTTTAGTAATCTATTTTCAACATTTTCTTCTTGAAACAAAATAATAATATCACCACTCTACATCAGTTAAATTATAGTGATGTATCATCTCTCATCTTAACTGCTTAAAGTTCTTTTTCTTAAACTCCTTAGGAAATCCAACCTACTATATAACCATAAAAGGCAGAAGACAAAACTTAATTGATTAATAATGCCCCTCTTTAAGATTTTCGTTTTCTTTTCTTAACATTTAATATATGCACTCCAATATTTACTTTTACTTTAAAATAGATAGTTTTTTCACAAGATAAAATTTTGCATCTTCTTATCTTTACTACACAGACTCCTTAAAATATACAACAGACTAATAGATTCATCAAAAAACATCTTTGCCCTTTTACTACTAACAGAGCTTTGAGTCCCAAGAGACGAACAACAGATTTTGCATGAAAAAATCGAAGTTTGTAAGCCAAACTCTCAAAAGAAAAGTAGAAAAACGCCCTTGTCAAGCAGCGATATTTTACGAACCATGATGTATCCATATCATATCCTATTAGATATTGATACTCCAAGATATTCAACTAATATGTATCAAATACACAAAATGGCGATCAATCTTTTTTAAATTCAATACATATTTGATACGAGTCTGGAATAGCTTGATACAACTAATTAAAAATAAATAAATAAATGTAGGACTAGAGGTTTACCTAACAATAGAAAATAAAAAAAGACTCATACATAAAAGACGATCTATGTTTAGACTCGACGATTAATCAAGAAAGAGTGGCACATCAGGTTCACATAATTGATAAAGAAGAGAGTTTCATGCACGCTAAAGTTCCGATAACAAATCAAATCTATCATCCAAATGTTACAGCTTCCTCTACTTCATCTAACATTTATTGGCAGTCTCGCAGACGCCAATGATGTTGTTACTCCTACCTCAACCAACACTCTCTCACAGACGCCACGCATGTCTCTGACTTCATTAGACGTTGATTACACTGTGTAGGTCTGCCAACGAGTTAGATTTGGATTAGGTTGGCCCTGACCTGGATCTAACTCGAAAGACATCTGGATTGAATCAAAAATCAAATCGGATTGGGCTTGACCCAAATTTGATCCATGACCCATGACAGATCAAGTTTTTGGATGGATTTCGGGTCAACTCGAAATTAATACTAACTATAATTTACTAATTTAAGTCATTGATTTTCTTTAAAAAAGTGAGCTTTTCCTTAGTTTTGAATTTATATATATAGTAATAACAATATTAATTAATCCATTACTAAGGCCTTGTTTGGTTGGAGGATGAATTTGGGTAAGGAAAGAGAAAATATTTTATTTTATAGAGTTGATGGGAAAGAAATTTATTTTAATATTGGGAGGTGTGTAGGATGTGAAATAAAGTTGATTTTAAGGTTGGAATTTGTGTTGGATGTGAAATAAAGTTGATTTTCAAGGTTGGAATTTGTGTTGGATGTGAAATAAAGTTGTTAAAATTTGTGATAAATTTAAAATATAAATAAAATATTAATGTGCCTTTTTTTGGATGGTTACCAAACAAGGCCTAAGTATATTATCAAATAATCAATCTTAAATATAAATTAAAATTATAAAAAATAAAATAAGTAAATAATATGCATTTCACATCATTTATTTCTATTAAGAGAAACTAATGTTAATATACCTAACTTAAAATACTGATATATTATTTTAAATTATCACAAAAATTATATGTATTAAAATAAGCATAATAATATATATAAAAGTATTATAAAAGAAAAAAAATATGTAATCTTTAAAATAAAAGGGCTACAAAGATCGTGGCTTGCCTTGGACTTCCAAAATCAAGGTTTTCAGGTTGATGAACCAAACTTGGTTTATAAAAGATGGCACATGCATAGTCCACATTGAGATGCCATTTAAACTGTATTTCTTAACAAGATTCAAAGGGGTTTGACGATCACGGAATGGCTCAGTCAAAGTTTCTAGGTTAAAGAAGCAAATGTGGTATATTATGAAGCCAAATATGCAATCCAAATTGAAACATCATTTCTTTAACTTCTGAAATCTCTTTGAGTGTATATCTCTCAATGAATATGTAACTAACTCTTTTCAACTTCCGCAAAATAGAAAGTTGCTTACCATCTTTAACCATAACACTTTCTGATATATAGTTAAACTTTGCAAGTAAAACGTTTTCTTCCACTCTCAACAAAAATTGTTGATTAATGGTTCACCATATATCCTATTAAAATCTTTAATAGTAAAGCTACTCCACTGTTCTTTCCATAATATAAAATTCATTAGTATAATGCAATATGTTACGAAAAATTAAGTATAGATTCACTCCTTACTGCCTCCTATTCCAAGTATCATAAGGATACACAAATAGGCTGCTAACGAAATTTAAAAAAAAAAAAAAGCTGCTAACTGATTATAACCAGTGTCTATTGAAATCATACCACTACTTAATCTTTCTTCTCAGATATTTGTTGCCATAAACAATATATCTTTTGTATTTGCTTTTAATTTAACTCTAATCCAACTTGTAGAGTATATGGACTAATTATATTTTAAGCTTGATAGAACTCAACACATCAATGACTATTCACCTCTACAACATTTAACATTTTCTTATCCATGACAATGTGCTCCATTCTTATTATTGAGCTCACATACAAAAAATAACTTATAAATTTCTCCATATTATGAATTTTTTCTTTCTATGTGGTTTCATTCAAATGTGTTGCATCAATTCACCCCTTAACCATACTGCCAATACCTTCCCTAATACAAGAATGTTGATCCAAATCAAAAGTTGAACAAGGCATAGACCGGAAATTAGCATGTTACTTTACCTTGCAGAATTGGTTAAATCCGCAGCTTTTACTCTGAACTCAACCTTAGATGAGACAACAGCAGCTACCGGTGTGACGCATGTAATTTTGCAGTACTCTGTACTTTTAAGGATCCTGGGTATGTCCAGAACGACGTGTCCTGCTCCACAAAAAACACAATATTTGATGGACATAGTTGGGACAAACAGTATATAATATGTGATTAGAAAGACAAATACGTTAATGAACTAACCATTGTATATGAATGTTATATGGTGTTTTACCCTAACAAAGAACCATCCTGATCTCCAGAAACTATCACCAGAAGTGCATAAAAGCCTATTAAGACTGGAGCTCAAGTCATGGCAGAGCTTTATTCAGAATAGGAAACAAGATTAATCAGCAGCAAAAATTGAATCTAATTAGCACTGCATATATGAAGTGTAATGGCAGACCTCATTCCAAGTAGACTCCGCTTGGCGAACATATATTGTTAAAATGACACAACCAGGCCTAATATAACTTTCAATATCAGTTGGACTGTGTGATAACCAGTCAAGGATCTGCAGGTTTTAAATTATATAGGATTAAAGATTAATGAAGTAAAACTTTGCCCACCCAAAACTTTGTCCCTCTAATTTCAGTAGCATATATACAAAAATAAATTCCACTAATAACATACCTGTTCTCGTAGAACTACAGGAAAGTCATTAGGCTCTTTACCAAAGAGTTTGAATACAATCCTGCCAGTTTTACACTGAAAAATGGAAATAAATAAATATAAATCTCACACGTAAACTTAAAACAGTGCTACAAGGAAAAAGATCGCTAACATAGTAATTATAGTATAAAGCTCTTCAAATAACACAAGATAAGTTTGAAACAATAGAATTCTAAAATTAAAAAAAAGTTAGAATTTTAAAAAAAATTCAAAATGAAAAGACAAGATTGTAAGAACAATCCTTATTACAAATATTTCCAACACTTGGAATAAATTGTTCACGTACAAAGCATACTGAGACAAACTTATTTAGATCTATAGCTTTGGCTCATGGCCAAAAAAGCCCATGCCATGGAAAAAAATGCTTCTAAAAAAATAATAATTTTATTTTTATCTCATCCAACTTAAATTTCAATATAAAATATCACCATCAGATCCTACACAAATTTTAATACAACTATTAATTTTATTCCACATCACATATAACTTTTAACATAACTAACTTTATTCACATCACACATGTTTCAAAGCTGGGCAAAATTTTTCAAGCCAAGGGCTCTTTTTTCCATGAACCACATGGACCCAACCTAGTCTACTGAGTGTGAAGCAGATATCCTAAAAGCACAGAACTCAATTTAGCTACTTTCAACTAAAATGAACTGGATTATATCAATATAGTCAACCACAACAGAGAAAAACCAACTTTAGTAACTCTTAACTGCCCAGTTTCCAAGTACTATGAATACATAAAAGCATACTATTGAGAGCTCCCATGGAGAAAAGTTTTATACCTCACAAAACAATAACCATAATGAGACCTAATTAAAAAGAAGAGATGCATTATGCTCCAACTCATGGCCATATTATGGGAACAATTTTACATTTCTAGAAGTTCTGATATATATTAGTAACAGAAAACAAAGTATAGTTAATCAAGAATTGCCAAATAACAGTATCATCTCAGAGAGAATAGTAGGACATCAAAAACATGACAAACCTGGGGAGTTCCGTTAGAGCTGGATCGTGATTGTGTTGATAAAGTATCTAAATTATGAGGATAATTTGATAGGTGAGAATTTGCAAGCATTGCAGAGTGACAAACAAGACCATCATCCAGGCATTCAGCAGGGGCCAACCTCTCGCTTCCTCTACAGTTTGGAGTATCATCGCATGCATCATTCAAATCAAACTCCCTTGATCCAATTCTATTAACTGTGTAACAGTGAAGATAGTGCAATTTGTAAGTACAATTGCAAGTCTTAAAACCTCTTAAGTGCCTTTAGAAGCTACAGAGAAACTAATTGATACGTTGAAAACTTGTGGCATTGAAGAGCAATTCTAGTTCTCACCAGGTGAAGCCCTGCTTTCATGTCCAAATAAGGTTCCTTTCACTGCAGCAACAATTGCTGCAGATGTGCCGGTAGCCCTCTGATGAACACCTGGACTAACTGGAACACATGGCATATTATTTGAAGGTAAGAATTCATGAACTTGTTGAGAATTTATGCCATTCCCGTTAGTGGATTTAGAAGAAGTCCCAGCAGAAGTTCCAACTTCCCCATTATGCTGAGGTGTCTGCAGTGGTTCTGATAAATTTCTTGTATCAACTGAACCCGCAAGGCCATCGAGGCTTCTAATGACATTAGACAGAAGATCTTGATCTTTTAAGTTACCAGCTGCAAACATCAAATAATATTAGCAAAACATTCGTATTGTATCGTATAGCGTCACAATTAAACTAATATAATTGGAATAGAACTTGGCACTATCAAGTTTCCTTTCCAAATGATTCGACCGGTCAGCAATGAAATATGGAAAACAGCTTTCCAACCAAAAGGCACCAAAAACAAATACTTGACATCTTTAAAACAAAGAACATTGGCACTTCAATTCTGTAGAGTGCCCCTTAAAAATATGGATGATCTCTATAATACATAATAACATTGCAAATTATTTTTAAAAAACATGCACAAACGATTTACTAAAACAAACTAAGTTCATATAAAACCAATCCATCTATAAATAAAAGACTAAACTACCGAGAAGATATTAGTCACATGCACTGCATAAATGATACACAGAGTCAGTGAGTCGACCAACAAAATAAATTATTATGAGTATAACCTTATGAAGATCTTGGCAAGGTAGTTCATCCCCTTGCTTAGCACCCGACCCACGACAGTCAAGAATAAGTCTACATCATAGGAAGTCCTTGCTAACCAGCATCCCAAACAAAGCCTAGGACCTTTCCCGATAATAAGAAGCTTGACTTGCACTGAACTACCTTCTTTCTGCATGGACCCAAAAATTACTCCTAGGATCAGATAATTCAACAAGTTTTGTACCCACAAATCCTGCCATGACGCCTCCCCAGGAAAAATCTGCATTAGGTTGCACCAACCAGAATTAAATGCCTAAATTTGGGAGGCTAACTAAGCTATCACAGAAAGATGCAGGGTTCCATCTCAAGGGGAAAGGCCTAGAGGAAAACATCAACACAATTTATTTCTGTGCCCTCTCACCACTATTTATCAGCTTAAAAACCTACCAAGAGTTGCATTTTGTTCCAGTGATTTGATTATGGGCGTCACAGGCCCACCAGCTTCCATCTCGTTCATCTTCGGACTATATCGTACTGTAAGAGGTCAACTTTGATACAATATTGTAACATCTCACGATCCAAATATAAAGATATTATCCGCTTTGATTTTAGGGAACTGTGTGACTTGAGTACTTCTCGAGTGATCATTGATCCCAGTACTACTCCATCTCAAGCATGCTTAACTACAAAGTTTCCCGTCATTAATCGCACAGTTTTTCCTAAAAAAGCGTTTCTACTATTTAGAATCACACTATCTATTTATATAGCCCAGGAACTTCCCCATTTTCAATATAGGACAATTCATTCTTGCACCCCTCTCATCACTATTTATTAGCCTAGAGCCTGCCAAGAGCCACGTTTTGCTCCAGTAATTTACTTCTCTTGGGACATTACCTGGTGATCATTCCCCGCCCTCTTCAGCCATGAGCGTCAGACCCACCTAAATTAAATGCCTAAATTTGGGAGGTGGTTGGAGCTATTGCAGGAAGGTATAGGTTATTCCATCACAAGACAAAAGGCCTATCTTCATGTCATCCAAGCTATCTAGGATCTCCCGAGCAACCTCATCCAAGGCCATCATTGAGGATGACTTTACCTTCCAAGAAATCTCGAAAAAAGGTGGCTAACCATACAAAACTCTTAAGACAAAACCAATAGCCAAAGAACATAGGAGAACCGAGAAGACCATTGAAGGGGAGTTGGAAAATATTTCAAGGAAAGGCCATTCTCATCCAAATAGGACTACATATACCATTATTCCTCCACCTACTAGGGGACAATAGGATAGAACAGAAAAGCCACGATAGCACCCAAAGAGAAAAAGCACCAAGCCTAATCATGTAACTACTTTGCAAAACTCCTTTCTTTCTCGTGTAAATTATCTCTACAAATAAGACATCTATAAGCATCGTGTAACTTATGCTATCTTTTCCATTTTTTTCGCGATCTTGTATTTAAGTTTGCATCCCAATCTTCCTTTGTAATTATTTTGGTCAATAGACCATGCAGTTAATGATCATTCAAGCGGATATTAATCTGTCCATCTAAGTTGACAGATTTTATAGTCAACAATCATATTAAATAAAAAAGAAAGAGCCATGACTTAATTGAAGCTTAGAAGTATTCAAGTGACACGAAAGTGTGGCGTGAAAAGCTTTGTGAAATAGTGATGGTAACCTTCAGTCTACGGGTACTTCTCTTTCTGACATCATGAGAGCTCTTAGCTCTTGACTCTTTAAGATGCATGTGACAACATACTCCAGAAACATGAAATCATAATTCAAGGCTATGGTCTACCATTCATTATGTCATGCAAAGGAGGAATCTACCACATCAAATAGACAGGTGTTAAGAGTTAAAACAGCAACCTTAAATCATGCATTAATTATCTTTACCTCTGTTAGTTTACTCTATTTGAAATGTTGTTGTCATATTAACAGCTTAGTAAATTAAAGGAATCAACAACATATGGTGCCAGAAACTAAGTATGACTAAATGCATATTAATGCATGTACATTCATATTCGCAATTGTCTGAATGGTTTGATCATGTAACTGTTGATATTGATCCTAAGTATAGCACTCAATACATATTCAACGATAAACTACCACAGATAGTGACTCATACACAAGAGTGGTCAACACACATGAAGTCACCATTGGTTCCAGTAAAGCACGTTTTTTTGGCCAAAATGTTCTTGCAAATTTTACAAGAAACTACTAACTACGACAATTTGAACAAAGTACAGAAATGTCAAAAAGCAATAATATAAACAATAAGAAATATAGATTTTCCTTTATCATCTTGCAATATAAATCCAAAGAAACTATAGTATCTCAAAAATTCTACAACTCACATGAACATCTATTCCCAGGATAATGTACTACTATGCCTGGCTATTTACGAAAAAACTAGAATCATGGCATGATAAATTCCAAAGAAAGCCTTATATAGAATCTAGCCAGTAGCAACTAAAAATATCAAACAAGCAAAAAATACAAAAGAATGCTCATATTCCAATTTACTAGGATACTTCAAAATGAAGAAATAAACTTGAACGAGATTTTACATTGAAGATTGGAAAGTATTCTAATTAGGCTAATCAGCAAATAACTGCTAGCCTGCTCATCAATTGTAGACGTTCCATTAGCAATGGCTTCTGGATGAGTTTTCCTCCTCCGCCTATTATGGCCTGCCAAGCGTCGACGACAACTTCTTTTCCCTTCATCAAACTCTTGGAGAAGGTGAAACCTGAATAATGACAATATTAATGCAGTACAAGAAAATTGTATGTTAAATGATTGTGCAAGAGAAATTGGTCATTCATAGAATCAGTTTGGATTTTGATTAGCACTTCATGAAATAAGTAGTAATTATGCTTTGCATTAATTTTGTCACAAAAGGAAATAATCATACTAATAACTAAAAAGCAGTAAATTGGTGGCAAAGTTGTTACAATTAAGTGTAAGAATTTTATAGGAACAATAATGTGATACGTTACGTTATTAAGGTCATAAATAAAGCCTCTTGAAAGTTTCATGAATATGAAAAATTTGAATTATCACAAGATCAAGACCTCATGGGATCAATCAAACTTCTAACATTTCAAATCTAGTGGCTTCTTACCAACCCAACAATAATGGAGTGAGATTTTATGCCCCATCCTCCTTCATAAAAGTAACCTACACATGGGTGTCCATTAGTCAAATCTACTTAGCAAATCAAACACATATAGCAAGTAATTTACATCTGAATAGATTTTCATTTATATTTGTTTCAATGAAGATGCCATCCTCTTTCAATATTAGCGGGAATGTAAAGCGGGACAAGATGAGACGATATTGCCAATTCTTAAAATAAAATTTTTTTAACAAATTACTTTCCTATACCCGTGTAAACTTTCATCTATATTCTTTTTTTTAATTTCTCTTGTATTTTTGGATGTAAGGGCTTGAGTGTCTACACATTGAGAACTGGATGGTCCAGCGCAACTCGATCAAATGAAGACAAAATTCAATCTCATGCAAGCATCGCAAGTGAGGTAAGTTCAAAATGGCATGGAACAAGTATGTGTTGACCGGGGGAAGCTAAAACGATTGCAACAGGAAAATCGAAGGTCAGCATCTGCAGTGGTGGTGATATTGGAGTACGAGGTTAAAGAGAAGAGCTTAGGGGAGCATAAAAGAGGAAAAAAAAATTAAAAAAAAAAGATAACTAGATATTAAAGAATTCTCACCTAAAGTTACTCCCATTATTTCCTTCACTGAAATATAAGTACACTATCCTAGATCTTTCACTTGAGAAAACTCAAAATTTTCTTTAATTCAAATAGCTCTATCCCTTACGATAAAGCATGGCCTCATTAAATAGAACATTATTATATACCAAAAAAATATATATAAATAAATGTAGAAGTAACGTGTCAAATACATCTAAAGCAAACAAGAAACTATGAGAAACCCAAAAGTAAATATGAGAGATAACATGCCAAATACACCAAGAGCAAACAAAGAAATAAAATAAAAATAAAAAACAGCAACGTAACAAATCAACTCCAAATCTATAAGTGGTTTTCAATATTGCTATTAATTATGAATCATGAATAAAATCAAATCATAACAATCACCAATAAGATCAAATCAACTATCTTTGAATCTCCAATCAATATCATGCCAGTAAGGAAAGAATTGTAACATGCTGCCAAGTGCCACCACCAATTTTCTCCAAATGAGAGGAACTTAACTCGCTAAGTATGCGCCAATCGACTCACGTCTCTAAGTAGGCCAATTCAACCTACTATAGCTCCTCCCTGAGCCTCCGAAAAAGATAAAATCTGCACTGAACTTCAATTTAAAACTATCTACTCAATATAGAATTATTTGATCAAGACTAGAATAAGTATAAAAGAGAATTTAACTGCAGGCACTCAAGAGTATGGATACTCTCAATGGCAAACAAAAGCAAAGGTATCCTAGGAAACACTATTGGTCCTAATATTCACCAGATCTAAAATATTGAAAGTTGACTATAATGGATCCAATAATAAACTCAAATCTATTCATTTTACTCAATTAAACTAAATCTTTAAGCTTAACTTACAAGAGTAATCATCTTAATTATCACATAATTAAATTTCAAAAATTCTCACTTAAATATAATAATTTATTAACATTTTTGTTGTTTCCCTTATTTAATTTAAAATACACTAAAATACAAAAATAAAAGATAAAAAATCAAGAAATATATGCATGGAATAACTTAAAACATAAAATGTAAATAAGAATACAGACCTATTGATGGCAACACAATTCAGTATGCTCAGATTAGGCAAGTGATGCATCCAACGACTGAGATCACATCACACCACTCTACTTTGATTATTAGAACTTAAAGGATCACCAAGATCATTTATGGCAACTTGGATAGCAACTGGAGATGCAATTTTAGATTAATTGGTTATCCAAACAATTATGATAGACTAAAAATTTTAAAAAGATTTATGACCGACATGATATTTATTCTATTTTTATTTTCTACATTTGAGTTTAAGGTTAACTGGTAAGTTATTTTCAACATTAATTAATATATTTTTAAGATTTATCATAAAATTTCTATATATAAGAGATTACCTTAAATTGTAACGGAATTAGACTTGATTAATAAAATGAAAGTTGAGTTTTCTAATAGCCTAAATGCAAATTAAGGGGGTCAATATTTCGATGAGGAAAGAGTGAGAGTTAGCTTTAAAATCCTACAATTAATTTAGTTATTCGAGCTTATAAAATAAAATTTTAAAAAAAATCCTCAACTCCCCTTCAACCATTCCAATTCATCTCCTACAACTACCCTGCTTTCCCTGCACAATCGACGCAAGCTCCTCCCATCCATGGCAACTTTCGTCACCCTAGCACCCCATGCGCAAACACACTGCCATTCAATCAAGCCTGTCTGCACCATGTCGTTGTCCTGCTGACCTCGCCTATTCGCTTGAGTCGCACCTCATGCACAGCTTCCTCACCCGAGAAAGCCCATGCAAAGCGCTAAGCACGGCTTTTTCTTGTGTGTGATCTGTGTGCTATGCGAGCACCACCACTGCTCCGATTCCAGCACACTCTCCACCACATCTACAGGTTCGTCCTACTGGGCCTAATCTGACAAGCTCAAACACACGAAGCTTATAATCTAATGCCCAAGTTTTTACCAACGTATGAACTAACTATTCAATTTTTAGATAATTATTTGCTCGATATATTTAATCAATTTGCCCCATAATACGACTAACCTAATCATCAATTTGAGACCCATATTACTATTGGTTTTTATTGTGAGGAAATTCATACCTTATTTCAAACCTTGAATTTGACCTGTTAAATTTTAATTCAATAAACTCTAACGAAATTGATAAATTCTTATTTATCATCTAATTTAATTTTAAAGTTAATTTGCGGAATCATTAATCTTATTTGTTATTTTATTATATTTTAAAAAATACTTTGAGCTTAATCTAAATAATTTGTGAATCATTATTATTGATTTAAATTATAAAATGTCATTTCATCGTTATCCCGCATCACCTATACTCTATCATGTGGTAGAAAAAATTAAATGCATGTAAACTCAACTCATGACTAGCTAGTTTTTATTAATTCAATCTAATATAAGTAGGTATGTAGTAAGTTAAAGTGGCAATAAAAAATGTATCCAAAATTTGTCATAGGTCCCTCAAAAAATAACTAAAAAACCTAGCATAACAATCACTAAAAGCCAGTGTAACTAACCACTCTGTCTCAAGAACTCCCAACAGTTTTTGATACTTCCCCGATGTAAACTATTTCCCACTACTACTCTAGGATGCGTAGATATGTACCTAATCAAATAAAATATATTAACCTCATAGTGCTCACAAGCCATAATCATCTGAACGTGCTCTATTATCACATCATTGCAGTCAAATAATATAGTTAACTCAGTCGACTCAATAATCATTCCTCGATATATCGTTGTTCTATGATCTTGTCCACAAATTCTTTCATCCTAAGGTCAATCCTAAGCAAAAGCTGAATCTCTTACATAAATCAAAATAGATAAAGCAATGTTTCACTCTACTGCCAAAAGAATGTCTTAGTGGAGCACTTGCAATTCCTCCTTCAAAGAAGAACTAAACACACCGCCTATTATCTCATCATCAGAAATAGAAACTATGGAGATGGGTATGGACATAAGGTCATGTTACATGATAGAAGGAAGATATCTCAGCCTTAATTGCTGATTAAGCACCTCCCAAATTTTAATTAATGATCCAGACAATCCTTTGGCCCTGTTTGGCGCGAGGACCAAAATCAAAACCAAAATGGTACTAGTTTAAAAAAATAAAAATAATAATAATAAATAAACTTTTTTAATCATTCTACACAAATTCTAACATAAAAAAATATTATTTTACTTCACATACTCAATAATTTTCAATAAAAATATTAACTTTATTTCACATCCTAGATCAAAATACTTGATTCGAATATTTTAGTCTAGAATGTAAAATAAAGTAGATATTTTTATTAAAAATTATTGAGTATGTGAAGTAAAATAATATTTTTTTATATTAAAACATGTGTAGAATGGTTAAAAAAATTATTTATTATTATTACTGCTCTTTTTTAAATTAGTACCATTTTGGTTCTGATTTTGATCCTCGTGCCAAACAGGGTCTTTATGTAATTAATATGTTGCCTTGCTTGACCAAGAAAAATTAATTTTGCAAATCAAACATTATCTAACAAATTCAAGTCACAAAAATCAATTCCATCACAAGAAAAGTTACAAAATCAAAATAATGATCACGACTATTTTTCCTTCTTCATATAGTAAAGAAATAAATGAAATTATGTTTGAGTTTTCTCAGAACCTAGACTCGAGTTAAGGGGTCGATATTCCGGTGAAGGAAAAAATAGGGTTAGCCTTTGGTGAGAATTCTCAAATTGGCCTAGTTATCCACTTTTCAAAAAAAAAAAAAAATCCTTTTCTTCAACTCAACTAAAATTCAGGCCCCTTTATGTAAATTCCCAGCCCTAATAATCAGTTTCCCATTCTTCTTTTCTGTCGGCTCGGGAATCACTCGTGCGTCGCCACTGTCGCTCCGCCCGCTCGCCCGCCCCCGCCGCTCCGACCTCCTGCGCCTGCCCACGCGCCGTCGGTGCCCGCCTAATATAGAGGAATTAAATTAATGAGTCATACTTTAAAACATTGGGAGAGAGTGAACGAACAAAGGTTACGCCATAATACTAAGGTATCAGAGAATCAATTTAGTTTTATGCCACGTAGATCTACTATAGAAGCCATTTATTTATTAAGAAGTTTAATAGAGAAATTTAAGGAGAGAAAGGAAAACCTATATTTGGTTTTTATTGATTTGAAAAAAGCTTATGATAAAGTTTCAAGAGAAATACTTTGGAGAGTTTTAGAAAAAAAAGAAATTTGCACTGTTTATATTCAAGTTATTAAAGACATGTATGAAGGAACTGTTACCTCTGTTCGGACACAGAAGATTTGACTAAGCATTTTCCTATTACAGTTGGATTACACCAAGACTCGGCTTTAAGTCCGTATCTTTTTGCTTTGATTATGAAAGTCATGACTGGACATATCCAAGATGAAGTGCCTTGATGTATGCTCTTCGCAGATGATATTATCCTTGTTGAGAAAACTAAAGAGGGAGCTAAAGCGAAACTAGAGCTTTGGAGGAATGCTCTAAAATTTAAAGGTTTTCATCTCAGTAGATCAAAAACTGAATATATAGAGTGCACATTTAGTCAAGAAAGAAATACTTATATTAGAGATGTGACAATTGGTGATCAAATTGTCAAGAAGAGTGAGCGTTTTAGATACTTTTGATTAATTATACAAAATAATGGCGAAATAGATAATGACGTTATTAGCAGGATTCAAGCAGGCTGGGTAAAATGGAGAAATGCTTCTGGTGTGTTATGCGATAGAAAAATCCCATCCAAAATTAAGGATAAATTTTATAAAACTGTAGTAAGACCAGCGATGATATATGGTGCTGAATGCTGGCCTGCAAAGAGGAACATACAAATAAAATAAATGTTGCAGAAATGAGGATATTAAGGTGAATGTGTAGACATACGTGAAAGGATAGAATGAGAAATGAGTATATCCGAAAAAAAGTTTGTGTTGCACCAATTGAGGATAAACTTAGAGAAAGTCAGCTTAGATGGTTTGGATATCTAAATCGTAGGCCAATTGAAGCTCTAGTTAGAAAAATTGAGTTATTGAATTTTGCCCATGTACAAAGAGGAAGAGGAAAACCAAAGAAGACATGGCAAGAAACTATAAGGAGTAATCTTAGTTACTTAAACTTAGATAAGAATTTGATAACTGATAGGGCGCAATGGAAACAAAAGATTCATGTAGCCGACCCCACCTAGTGGGATTAAGGCTTGGTTGTTGTTGTTGTTGTTGTTATTGTTATGCTATACAAATTTACTATAAAATATATTTATTTATTGAGATATTTAATTGAGATGTTCAAGAAGAGAAAAGAAGATTTATATTTGATCTTCATTAATTTAGAAAAAATTTATGATAAAATCCTAAGAAAAATTCTTTGAAGATTTATAAAAAAGAAAAAAATTTGCACTGCTTGCGTTAAAGTAATTCAGGACATACATAAAGAGGTTATTACATGTGTTCAAAAACAAGAAAGTTTGACTAAAAATTTTTATTTCAGTTAGATTACACCTTTGTTCAGCCTTAAGGCAATATCTCTGTGTATTGATTATAAAGATTTTGACTGAATACATTTAAGAAAAATGCCTCGCAGTATGTTTTTTGCAAATAATATTCTCATTATTAATAAGACTAGAGAATGTGTTACAGTAAAACTCGAGTTATGAAAAAACATATTAGAATCTAACAGCTTTTGTCTAATAGATTAAAAATCAAATATATAAAATGTAAATTTAGTCAAGATAGAAGCACTTATAGCGGGAGATAATAATTGATCACGTTATTCGGAATAACAAGTGATTTAGATATCTTTGATCAATCATACAAAATAACAATAAAATGGATGGTGATGGTATTAGACGTATTATGTAATAGAAAATTTTTATTTTGACTTGAAGATAAATTTTATAAAACAATTATAAGATTAGTAATATTATATGATGTTGAATGTTATCCTACAAAATAAAAACATATAAATAAGATAAGTGCTACAGAAATGAGTATGCTAAAATAGAAGTCGTCTTGAGTTATATATGTTAGATGACAACCTTAAGACGTCAACACACATTTTGGGAGACAAAACCATGAGACTGGTATGGGACAATCAAAGCAAACAATACATCAATATCTAAACCCAAGCCAAAACAACATAAATAATAATGAGTGAATAAAAATAAGTACACAAATAATAAAGGCAAATTAAACTACAAATATTTATTCAAGCAAACTAAATAGGTGCTTGACAATATTAAATGACAGTTTTGGATATGGAATCATGCTACCAAGATTATAGTACTTAACAATCTTAAAAATGCATGGTTCATTACAAATCAAGTAGCCTTATTCACGCTTTTACAAACACAAACATGCATATCATATATGCTTAAATGTGTCATATATGCTTAAATGTGTCATATATGCTCAAATGTGCTGCCATAAGTCGTTCATGTCTAATCAAATAAAATAGCATAATAAAGAAAATTTCTAGCATATGGAAAATATATATTATTAAATCATTTAAGCAGAACAAACCTGCTGCATTGCTGACAGAATCGCTGGAAGACATTATTGACCAATGCTGAGGTAGACTTTGCATGAATCTCGCAAACTTTATGCCGCCTATGGTAGTCCTTTGAGGTACTCAAGTCCGCCCCACATCCCTCCACCTGGCAAGCTCCACGACTAGAGCTAACCATCTGCAACATCCCCATCTTCGCATTCCTCCCTTCCAAACTTGTGTTATCAGCATCTGCAATAGGATAAACATGCTCCCCGAGCTTCAGATTAAGGGATGAATCTCCATCCATCAATCCATCAACTGCTGATCCACCGTCCTTCACAACAATAATTCTCCTCCTCTTCTCAGATTCACCATTCCTTCTCCCAACAGTATAAATATGAGCATCTGTGCCGTTACAATGGTCTCCATCTTCTGGAAAATGGAAAAGCTGTTTATTCCTGCAATCTGATGTACTAGCATTTGTTTGCCTAGCTGTGAATTGATCACCATCCCAATTCCAGTCATTTAAATCCCATTCCATAACTTTCTTCTTTCCATGCTGCTTCGGACCTGATGCACCCCCTGCACATATATGGCTATCTGCCCCAACTCTGGCATCCATATATGTGTATTCTACAAGTACTAAGCCTAAATTTCCAAATCCTATCAGACCACGCAAATGAAAGAATGCAAAGGTGGTTGTGGTCGTACTCTCCAATCCAAAAACATCACCCCTTCGCAGCCCTGGAGCCAAACGAGCGAAACCCCCATAGTTGTAGAAGTCACTTAAACGAAAAACCCTAACAACCCTAAACGCAAACCCATCACAGAAAAAAATCAAGCACCAAAAGGCGCAAATGAGAACAAGAAATCCCCTCAATCCAAAGAGGGGATTTCATCTCAAGCAAACAATCTGGGAGTACAAGAAATCGCAAATGAGAACAACATGAAAGATCCTAATTCTTAACATCCACTTCCTAGCCGAAATCATACAGGGGCGCTGGAATTCAACGGAATAAGCACCGGCTGAAAAACTCTAATAGTGCAAAAAATCTCCGTAGCTGCTCGAAAACCCTAGCCCAAAGGATTTAATGAAAAGCAAATCCAGACGAAAACGATAAGGTTACAGGGAATTGAGCGGAGAAAGAAGGGTGGTGCGGGAACTCCCTCAGCAGTTGTTAGTGCAGATCCCGGCGATGCCGGCGGCGAAGGCGGCGGCGAACTGCAAAAATGAGTGATTAAAAAAAAAAACGGATTAAAAAAATCGCTGAGATGAACCAAAGAAAGATGAAAGCAGCGAAAAGAGCAAAGCCCTTTAAATCCTCACAATTAGCTAACAATTATTCATATTATAGTCACCGTCAAACAGACACTATTCTGCGACCATCACCTCAACTGCTCAACATTTGGGTGCGTCCTGCAATCATTGTTACTACAACAAATGCTGCATAGACACGTCAGCGGTCAGAAGCCGTAGTCAGGAAATTGCGTCGTATTTGAGTGGTCCCCACGGCTTTTTTTTTTTAAATTGGAATCGTTCAATTCGAATTAAAAATTATTAATACTGCAATAATGCATGAAAATTTAGAACGAGGCATTAGGTATGAACTCTACCTCAATTTTTTTTTTTGACTTCCATCTGAGTTTAAGCTTGACAGCTTATTCAAATCTAGCATAATCCTACTAGGTGGAGTCGGCTATACGAATCCTTTATTTCAATTGCGCTCTATTAGTTACCAAATTCTTATCTAAATTTAAATAACTAAGATCACCTCTTATAGTTTTTTGTCATGTCTTCTTTGGTCTCCATATTCCTCTTTATACATGGGCAAAATCCAATAACTCAATTTTTCTAACTGGAGCTTCAATCGGCCTACGATTTAGATGTCCAAACCATCTAAGCCGACTTTCTCTAAGTTTATCCTCAATTGGTGCAACATCAACTTTCTTTTGGATATATTCATTTCTCATTCTGTCCTTTCGTGTATATCCACACATCCACCTTAACATCCTCATTTCTGTAATATTTTTTTTATTTGTATGTTTTCTCTTTGCAGGCCAGCATTCAGCACAAATGATTCATGTCATGATTGATTCGATAAGTTTTACGCTGGCTGTCGACTACCTAACGCAAACCTCCGCGTTTCTCATCATGGACTTGAAACCCGGCAACGGCGCGTTAGTTGATTTTCAACTTAATTACCAAGAATATTTTTTTAAAAAAATTTATTAAACATATTAAGAAAATTTATATTATTGTTAATTATATTTATATTATTACTTAATCACTTTGAAATATATATTAAAAAATTTAAATATATATATATTGAGTTGATTATGAATTTACCTGAATTTATTATAAATAAATTTTGAAAAAAAAAATCAGAATCTCACATATCTTGTAAGTATATTATATGTAAATATTATACACAAATAGATTCAATTTAGAGTCAAATTTATTATAGCTCATGTAAATTAAATATAATCAGTAGGATGTGTTGTCAGCTTATATAAGTCAATATGTATGTACACAATTTAGTCAAATAGTAAATTGTGAGGCATTTAAAGAAATTAGAAACCCATAATATATAAAAGAGGACAGATCTTTAGGTTATTTCTCTCATAAATATCAAATTTGAAATATTTTTTAATCTTTTTAAGGGTTATTGATGTTTCTCATAGAGAGCCTTAGTAGTATTTCTGACAATATATAATATCTGATAAGATATAAAGATTGATGATGATTGAAATGCATTCTATTCATTAACATATTAAGAGGGAGTGCCCTACAAATAGCAGGCATATAAGTTGGTGATAGGCAAAGAAGAGAAAAAAGAGACATTGAGCAAGGAGAAAGATAAAAGAGAGAATACAAGAAGGTAAAATATATTAGAATTTAGGCAGTTTAAATAAGTTCACATATGTCTAGCAGCTAAGTCAATCTAAGTTTTAATATACAATCTAAGAATATCTCGAAAAGCGAGTATAAGATAATAAAGAGAGAAAATATACAGACTATGAGGATTTAACCCTAAAAAAGAGCCATTTATATGCTAAATCATAATATTTATAGCTGTAGTATGAAAACTAAAAGGGTAGGTGTCGACGTAGGATGTGGGGGTCCTAGGAAACACCAAAGAGAAGGAGAGTTCCGGGAGACGGCGGCGCGCAAAAAAGGGGGGTGAGCTTGTTAAGGAAAGCTCAAGGAGAGAACCAGCTTAGAGCATTCAGAAAAACACGCAGAGATTTAAGGTGGTTCAGGGAGGAAATCCCCTACGTCCACCGGTCGATCAGCAGAAAAGATTCACTAATAGGGAAAAAGATAGCCCTGAAGGCTTTGTACAATGCTTTCTTTAGAGAAAAGAAGAGGAAGAAGAAGAAGAAAGCTCCTCAGTTGGGGCTTCGTTACAAAGAGATGAGAATATATGAAATCTGAGAGCCTGTGTCTCTTTTTTGTCGCTCCTTTTGTTTGTCCATCTCTGTATCTCTCTCTATCCATACCTTTGGCTGGGACTGTTCAACGGTTTTTATAGCCGTATGGCATGCGTAGCTTCACCCTAGTTTTCCAGAGAAAAGGTGATGGGCGAGCTCTGAGCGTCGTTCATCTGTCACCGGAGAGGTTCGCAGCTGTATGAGGAGGATGATAGCTTTTAATACTGGTACCTCTTCTGGGGAAGAGTGCCCGTACGGAGAGCGGCGGGGTTAGGTGAAGTAGATTGTGACGGGCGGTACCCTGTATCATCGTGCCCGAGGTTACCAGATTTGTCCTGGGATTTAGGCTGAACCCTCGTGTCCGATGTTACCAGGTTTGTCCTGGGATATCGGGAACGAGGCTAGGCTGAACCCTCGTGTCCGATGTTTGACCTGGTCAAGAGTCCTGCAAAACCTGAAGCTGAGTCAGCAAATTAATAAATCAAAATGGAGGCCAGCCAGGCACCACGTGTTCGGTCTGAATGCAGCGCAGGAACCACGTGTTAACAGTAGGAAACGTTTTCTCCTGTCCTAGCCACAAGAGGTGAGCTAGATTCTGAAATGTCTGAATTTCACCATATGAGTCTCTAAAACTGACATTCGGTAGAAGGATAGGCCCAATAGTCCACGGCACTAAGAAAGCGGCCGAACGATCAGTTCGGTGGTACAAGGGCATCCATGCTCCATATTACATAGTCCTTACTCAAAAGAGATAGACAAGATCGACATGGTATTGCTCCTACGCTATTTGCCCAAAACAAAGGAAACTAATAATATAAATGAATACTGAAGGTTGTAGTAAAGAGACCTACAATCGTATCATCCTGAGACAGCTGATTGAGCCCCACAAATATAGATGGAACTGGCATGAAACAATTTTTATATTTGCTTATTTTTGCGGGCACTATCAAACAATTTTTTTGAAATTCTTGATGAATTTCATATCAATATTATACTTGAAGAATGCATGTCATATTCTAATTCTAATTCTTCCTAACACTCCAATCATTTGGATTGGCATATGAGCCATTTGGAATATCTAAAACAGGAACTGAATAAAAACACAAATATAAATAAATAATAAGGCTTAAATCTAGGCCCAAATTTCCTAAATCTTTAAAAAAATTCTTCATACAACTTAAGTATTTCATTATTTTATATAGAGTAAGCATAATAAAAAGTCATTGTATATCATCTTATTCTAGGTAAGTCTATCCTATTCCTAATTCTTCTCCTTGTGATCTAAGATTATTAAATAAATAAACTGAAGGCAACTAGTAAATGATTATAACAGAGTACAGATACAAAAAAAAAAATCAATATGAATTCCAAAAAATAATCTCGGGTAAATTTATCATAATATAAATAGGTCAATCCACACAAGATAAAATATAATGCACGTTTTCAAAAAAATTAATTAACTTATCTAGTAAAATCATGATAAAAATAGGAATCAGTATTTCAATAAATCTTGGCTACTAAATAAAACAGAATAAAGTCATAAAAATGACACGAGAGTATAATGACAAAACATCTAAAACTGTAGTTTTCAAAAGAACAAAATTTTATTACAGAATATTACAAATTATCATAAATGCTATAAAAATAACTATGCTAAACTAAAATTTTAAATACTATCATAAGACGACAAATACTACTTACATAGCGGAGATCAAAAAAAAGATTATATAGAATGTATACATAAGTTAATTTACATATACACATGTAAATATTGGAGAATTCATTCCTTATTTATTTAAATAAATTATAATTTTCATAAAGTATTTAAGTTCATATACTATGGTGGAATATAGAGACTTAGAATGAGGGAGCTTTTAAATATAATTTATCCATCTTTAGTATAATATAAAACATCATCCATGAAGATTACTACGAAATTATTGAATATATAACATTTGGTATAATTATGAAATATAGTAAATTATAAGCTATAATTGTAACAAGGTATCATTTTCATGAGACCAAGTTCATAAATTTTACTTCAATGAAACTCTTAAGAAAGAAAGACATCTATTGGTAATTTCTCAAAGCTTTTAAATAATGGCACCTATCCCGACATCTTTTTTTTTATAAAACATCCTGACGTTAATATTTTTTTTATTGGTTTATATGAACATTTTATATATTTAAATCATAGTCCAAGAATAGTTTCTTATAGTGGGCTATGGGGTATATTTACAATTATAGTGTAATTTGAGTACTTGGTTATAACTTTATTACGCTATTTCAATTACTGTGATATTATTTTTAAGTTGATATTTAGAGGCATGTGGTTCAATTTTATGTTAATATCATGTCACATTATTTAAATCTTATTCAATATTTGATGACATTTAAAAATTATTTTAAAGTGATAATTTAACTTTTTTTATAATATTATCTAAGTATATGATTAAATTAATTAATAAAAAAATTAGATAATATAGCATAATATAAAGATAATATTAGAACCAAATACTTTCTTAATAAGTTATTACTTTATATTAAAATAGCTAGCATATTTACATAATAGATCTGATTATGGTAACGATTACATTTTGATGATCATCGCATCCAAAAATTTTGCGTAACACGTCCGAAAAATTTCCTCGTAAATATAATTATGAATAACACAATTAGGTAGTAAATAAATTGTAAATATTCTATTATTAAGTCAAAATATGCTCAATAAAAAGACCATAGCTATTTACTTAAATTAGAGTAGAGTTGAAGCGACTCGTCGATAAAATCTTATCTAAATGGAGTAAATCTAAGAACAAGGAGGGCGAAAAAAATGAGTTCTGCTTGAGTGCAATCTCCATGATATTAGAGGTAAGTTATAGGTTGAATATCTGAGTGTACTTTTGGGAGCTTTACCGTTTATATTAGGTGAGGGCATTTTTTTTAGGGAGCGTTTAGTTCAGTGTTATCTCAATGTCAATATTATTTAGACGTCATGTTATCTAAATGTCATTGTTATTCATCAATGGACATTTGTTTGGTTCAATGTTATGATATTAGAAAATATCAATGCCATCTAAATTATTTTTGTTTAGTTGGAAGTTATTGACATTATAATAACAAATTGATGGTGTTATCTTGAGATGTCGCCCGATTTGAGGTGACATCTAGATATCAACATGTAATGTCATTTTTATAATTAATTATAATATTATTTAAAGATGTTATTAAACCAAACAATTACTTTCTAAAGATAATATAACATAATATGGAGATAACACTGAACCAAACGCCCCCTTAGTCTTCTTAGAGGATGACAAGGGTTTAATGGAGAACATAATTATAATACATATTTTATTATGCATGTGATGGTGAAAAAAAAGTTAGAAAGTTAATGCTTTTTTTATTTTGGGTCCTTGATATTTTAAAAATATATGTTTTGATTTAAATTAAATTTTAACATAATTATTATTTTAATTAGATATTTTCTAAATAACTTACTATATATATATTTGGCCATCCCAAAGCGGAAATATTCCCGTATCACCAAAAATTTAATTTGGGTTATTAGAGCCGAAAAATTACACGAGTTAACTAAGCTTTTTAATTTTCTGCTAGCCAAAATGACATGTCTGCTTAAATAATTAGCTCAATTATATGTAGATAAGATAATAGGTACGACTTCATAGAGTATTACTTTGACTTTACTATTTACGATATTATAAATTTACTTACAAATTAAAAGTCATAGAGAAAAAACTTAGCAAAAAAAAATATCTTTTTGATAGGAGCAAAAATAAATATTTAACCCTTGTAGAATTTTTTTATCGTAGCACGCATCGTGTAAGTATTAATGAGATTTTATATAGTTAAAAGTATTGATCACCTATATATTGAGATGATGTGGGAGAAAGAATGATGGTTAGACTGAAGTTAATTATACTTAATAATTAAATATATAAATATAAAATAAAAATAATTTATATCTAATATTACAAAAACTTTAATATTACAAATTTCACTTTATATTATATTATACATAATTCATAAAATAATTATTTAATTTTATTTTACATTTATAAATTATTTATTTTTTATATTTATTTTGAAAAAAAAATTATTTTTTTTCAAAAAAAAAAAATTCTTATTATTGTGGTGTTTCCCTAGCTAGATGAAAAAAGTTCATTTTTCCCCAACTTCTTTTTCTCCTTCTTCATTAATTATTTATTATTGTGGTGTTTCCCTAGCTAGATGGAAAAAGAGTTCGTTTAGTTACTAGCAGATCTTAAGGCCTTATTTGGCGTTTGAGTCAAAATCAGAATTAAAATGGTACTAATTTAATAATAATAATAAATAAATAAATTTTTTAAATTATTTTACACAATTTTTAATATAAAAATATTATTTTACTTTACATATTCAATAATTTTAAATAAAAATATTAACTTTATTTTACATTCTAGACCAAAATACTCTCTTTTAAATATTTTAGTCTACGATGTGAAATAAAGTTAATATTTTATTGAAATTATTAATTATGTGAAGTAAAATAATATTTTTTATATTAAAATTTATGTAGAATGATTAAATAAAATTATTTATTATTACTATTATTCTTTTTTAAACTAGTACTATTTTTGTTCTGATTTTGGTCCTCACACCAGACAGGACCGTTTAAATCAGACAATTATAACATGTATTATGTGCTTCAACTATAGAGTTATTGCCTGTTTTGATTATAATAAATTGCGTAGCTTAAATACTTTTCATGAGATCATGCATTCCTTTAAATTCTACTTTAACTCAAATTCATTTAACTATGAAGTTTCTCATTATTCGGCTCATAATTTTACCTAAAAAATACTTCTAATATTTGAAATTATAATATTTACTTATATTATTTAAGGACTCTCATTTTTTTCGATATTAATTAATTCATTCATGTGCTCTCTTACCGCTCATTATATTTTTGCTTTAGTAATTCTTTTTTTTTTAAGATATAACTTGGTAATTACTCCTCACCTTTTTAGTCATAGGTGTTAGAAGTATCGTTATACTTTTCAAGTATGATAAAAAAATTGTGATGTATAAAAATAAAATTAAAAAAATATATATATTTAATTATACTTGAAACTTAATGTTTGATAATTAGTATTTATGCTTCGTAGCTTAATTTTTTGAAGTTTAATAATTTTTGTATTAAGTTATCTGCATATGTGAATTTATAAATCAAATAATTATTTTTCTAAATAATATAAAATAATATCAAAATAACATTAAATGAAATACTCCCGAATAATTTCACAATAATTTTTTTGCTACCACACTTTCAATATTTAGTTTTATATTTATTTATATAAACTACATTGCTTATAAAAAAATTATATCTCAATCAATCTACATATCGTCTGTCTTAAAAAATGAATTTGAATCATTCACATTTTATAGTTTTATTTATTTGGTTTTTAATTTTATTTTATTCATCATAAATTTGTAATGCCTTTCAAATGAAGGTCAGTTTATGGGTAGAGATACGGTGTTAATATGGATCGAAGATCGAAAATCGATCAAAAATTAAATCGATTTTAGATCGAATCGAAATCAGGTTTATTTAAATGAGCCGACTAGCGAGTCAAAAGTTCGGCTTGGTAATAATTTTTAGCCAGGTAGGCTCGGCTCGATTCAGCTCTAAATCGGTTTGAATTAAAATATATTTTTATATTATAATACAAATATATAATTTATGTATATAATATATTAATATAATATATATATATATATATATATTATAAATCAAGCAGATATCGAGCCGGATCGAGTCGAGCTTACCCGACTCGAGATCGGCTAAAAAAAATTGAGATTTGATTCATTTTCGAGCCGACTCGAAAATGAATCAAAATCGGCTCGAGCTGGCTCGAAGTCGAACCCAATCGAGTTTGAGTCAATCGAAATGTGATCGATCGAATTTCGAGCCGATATTGGCTCGGCTCGAAATCGGATCGATAACAGCCCTAACTATAGATGACAATTTATACCTATGCCCATTTAACCCTCATCTTCCCCTAGTAGATGAGTATAGGTACTACAATAATACCCGCAATTTGTGACTCGCTCCACCCCGTTATGAAAGGGGTAGGTTCAAGTATAACTAAATCATACTTACCTCGATCTGCTAGTAATTAAATATTATTATATAATCTTAAAATTTAAAAAAAATTAATTAGTTATTATTTTTTATTTTTTTAAATAAAATTATTAGTAATATATTTGGGGTAAGGCAAAGCGGGGTGGGGCATAATAGGACATGCATTGATTGTAGACATAAAGTGAGCAAAGGCGGGGAAGGTATCAGTCTTGGGAGAAACGGGGCGAGCCAAGGTGGAGCAGGGCAAGGCAGGCTGAAGCAGACATGAATAAATGGTGTAAAGAAATTAGAGCGAGTATGAATTTTATCAAATCTAATTCAAATCTGTTTCATTGCCATTCGCGCTTGTGAGGAGCATACTAAAAATATAAGTTTTATTTTTTATTTTTTATCTTATTATCTTAATTACTAAAAAAATATAATTGCTCAATTATTAGAATATTTTTGATTTACTTTGGTAACTCTACTCATTTGAAATTTTTATAACATCATGCAATAAAAATTGAAGAAAAAAAAACAATAATGCCAGCGACTCACCTGGTCTTCATGGTCTAACTCGGCTAGTAGCGTGGTGTGAACGTACTGAGCATTAGTTGGAGACCGGGTCTTGTTTGATTCGAGTATTTTTTAAAATAAAAAAATATTATTTTTTAAGTTTAATAAAAAAATTATTTTAATATTAAAAAATGTGTAAAATGTGAAATAATTTAATTTTTAATATTCATATTTATAAATATGAAATAAAGTTAATTTTTATAGTTGAAATTTACGTTGGATAAAAATTTTACCTTGAACAAACGAGACGGATCGCTCAAAAGTCAACTACCCCGCCTTAAAAAAGCATTTGAAAGGTCTTTCTATTAATTAATATTTAGGGTCTATTTATTTATAAGAATTAATTTATTAAAATTAAATTTAAATTTAAATTTTTTTTTGCTATGACAAAAATATTTTTTATTAAAAATTATGAATAGTGTGAAATAAAATTAGTTATTATATTGAGATATACGAGAGATGTGATATAAAGTTAGTTAATATGTTCGAATATATAAAAAATGTGATATAAGTTAATTATTATTTTAATAATATGTATATGATTTGAAATAAAGTTAATTTTTAATATTAAATTTTATATGTGATATGATATGTCTGTTTAAGATTAAACTAGGTTAATTTTTAATTATCAAATAAAAAGAGCCTTAATGTTAAAAATAAATATTAAATTATTTTAGAATATCTGTCGATGTTGTGTAGACATTTCATCTCTCTTGATCACATTTATAATACGGGTAAGTGCGGGTTTGAGCCGATTTCGAGAAATTTTTTTTATTCTTTAAATTAAAATTTTTAATTTTAAGTTTAGTTTAATTTGAGTGTGCTAAAATTATTTTGATTTCAAGTAGATTTTTGTGCTTAGAGCCTAATTATAAGCTATATTTTTAATAAAAATATCAATTTTATATATAAAATAAACTAAAATATTATAATAAAAAGTTACTTTTATATTTTATGTGTGTGCATATGTGCACATATTTCTAAAAATTTTAATTTGAATTCCTAAGGTTACAAAAACTTTGTAATTTTAGTCTCAATTAAGATATAATTACTAATTTTATATTAGCATGCTATAAAATTATTTTCATTTATTAACTTTGAACTTTTTGAATATAATTTTAAAATTTTAATATATATGTATATTTTTATTGTAGAAAAAAATAAAAGATAAGAACAATTCTGTGACCCAAAATTGCTATGGATGCCATAAATACAGAGAGTTAATTCTGAGTTGAATCGATTTCTTATCAAAAAAATAAACTTCGAGCTAAAAGAAAATTGAATCAATTTCGAATCAAGTAAAGTATTATGAGAGTGTTTTCATTGAGTTTGATTTTGACATACAATAACGTCCCTTAATTATGGAACCGACTTTTCAATTTTAAAGTCTGACGACCCTACTCGTCACTCCTAATTAACTATGCTCATGGAGAGAACAAAAAAGAAATAACAACGGAAGAAAGATTCACAAATTATAACACTATTAAAGCAAATAATAAATTAGAGTTAGAATTGATAACTATGAAAAGATAAAAAAAAGTTTAAAATATCGAAAGAAAATATGCAAAGGTCTCTCTTATTCATGTAAAAGAGAAATAAACTAATTCTTTTTTTGATTAGTGTTTACTTTATTTTTGTGACTTTATTTTTCAATACATGTCATATTAGTAACAGAAGTCTGTTATAACAAACTTATATATTGTACACTAACAAAGCTTTTAAATTAAAAAAATTCAATGATAGTTATAATATATCATGTCAACACTATACAATAATAATATAATAATTATAATATAATAATGAGCATAACATGAATATTGAGCAATTAAATTGGTGCAACATGAATAATGTGGTATAAATGACATAAGCATCATAAAAGAATAATTTATTAATATAAGAACGTAAAATGTTCATTTGAATTTAATCATTTTATCTTTTGGGATAGTGATTTCTTGTATTATGCTTCAATCGTCTTTTACACATTTGAGGATCGTCATCTCTGACCCCATAGGCTATGGCCTAAAATAGCTATTGCGTGAGATCCTCAATCATTTTTAGGGCTTTCACCCCTAGTGCAAAATGGCTATGACCCAAAATTGTTATGGATGTTGTCACGCCTAAATATCATATGCTTGAGCTAAGTAGATGCATAATTTTAAAGAAATCACATTATCTCTTAATTTATTATCGCATTTAAAATCTTGATTATAAGTCCAGTTATATAACAAGTCTGTACACTTGCTCCAATATTACTTTATCTTTTTGAGTGTACTTGCTTTTTCATAGGTCTTACAAATACAAGTTAATATATTCTCATCCTTAGGTATCACAATCTCATGTTAAAAAGGTTAGTTTACATCAAATTTCTCATCAATAATCTATGATTAGTGAACTGATCAGACAATCTGGTTCTCGTACACCGGATGACCCGGTCTCAAGTTTACTAATCGGTTGGTCCGATATCTTCAGCTATTAGTTCCCGAGTTATTAGAGGGTTTGGTCTCACACTACTGATTGGACGATCCAATTTTTTATGATAGGATGATATATATCTTCAGCCATCTATTCTAATAGTTTGACGGTTTGATCGTCAATCTGACCAAGGCCAGTATGCCATCTGGGGTTCGCTTTCTCATAGTTCTTACCCTTAAATTACCTCTATATCTCATATCACTCACTTGATAATAATTCTAACAAATTTTTGGTGGAGTAAATATGAAATTTCAAAGATTCATAAATGAAAAATTAACCAGTCCATATAAATCTTACACCATTTACATCAAATGCAAAAGAATATGAGCATAGGATTTCATAATCGGATGATTTAAACTAGATTTCTTTTCTTAAAATAATACTTTAACAAATATATTTGATTTATATTAGCTAAATTGGGATAGAACCTACCTTGAGTTCACCAGAATTCTATATTTTTCTTGAGATTCGACCAAAAAGAGTAGCACAAAACAAAACGAAGAGATCTGAATTAAGTTTGCATAAGAACATTGAGATTCTAAAGAATCAAAGAGAAATCAATTTTAAAATATAATTTTATTTTACATTATATTAAATTTTTAATTTTTAAAATAATTTTTATTTCATATTATACACATAATTTAATAAAAATTTATTTTATTTATCTCTAATATATTTTTTAATAATAAAATAATTTTATTTTACTTTATAATATAATTTTTTAAAAAAAATTATAAAATATCTCAAAAACATACTTAAAAAATTAAACCAAAGCCCAAAACTAAATTTAGTTTTAGTTCACTAAATTTCTATTTATTGGGCAATGCTTTTGTTTTTCTTTTTTTATACGCAATCTTTGTTTTAATGACCCCAATTATTTAAAAATTACAATTTGAGCCCTTGAAATTGCACCATTTGATCTCAACAATTTTTATTGTTATAATATAAAATTAAATCTAATCTTTAGGTGTTTTAAATATTAATATTTATAATTTATAGTTTTAAGTTTTTTGAGTAAAAAAAAAGAAATTAGAATTTTTTATTTATTAAAGGTAAAAAAGTGATAAATTATAATTTAAATGATTTAAATTAATAAAAAATAAACATAATTCATACTTTTTATAACGAAAATTTAGCAAAAAATCTGAAATAGATAAAATTACAATACTTTTATAATTAAAAAAAAAAATGAGTTCAATTTATTAGCCCTTGTAATTTACTTTTTTTTTTAAATTTGTGTAGCATTTTTTTTTAAATGGATTTTTTATTTACCTTTTTTTTATAAAATTTATTTATCTTTTGGTACCGTCACGGCGCGAGTTTCAGGAAGAGACTAATGAAATAAATTGGCACAATTTGTTTATGACCCGATTAATAACCCGCCAATTAAAGTCCCTTATCTGCAAAACCATCCGACGTGGCGCACGTTAATTGGTTTGGAACGAGACCGCATTAATGGCACCGAAATGAAAATTCGTACAAGTAAAAATGACAAGAGTGGCGGGTCCCACTCGAGCATCCATCACTGTGCTGGTGGCGGCACTGCGGGTTATCGACCCACTGGGCCCGGTCTGAAGTTTATCGGTTAACCACCGGTTTAAGGTGAAATTACCATTTAGACCCTCAATGATGACAGGTATATTCTTTAAGCTTTTACCAGGATTTACATATTTGCCATTCAAAACTTTCAATTTCAATATTACACTCATCTTCAAATATATATCATCCCAAAATTAAAATTTTATAAAGAAATTGATATATACCTAAATAATATTCAAAAAATTTAGCAACATAAAAATGAATGTCGCTGATTAGAAGTGTGCATGGGTCGATCAATGCAATTTCGTATCTATTATATACTCGACTTAAGCTAAGTCAGTTACATGAATCTAGATTTAACCCATATATCCAAAAACTCAACTTAGACCCGAACCATTGAGTATGCGTCGGGGTCTGGGTTGAGTCGGACCTAATAAATAATTTTTAATGTGAGATATAATTCTCCTAATAAATATTATAATAAAAATATTTTATTTAAATTTTGTTATGGATAATTACGTACATAATAATTCATATTATTATAATTATGTGTATGACATTCATTTCAAAAAATTATACTGCAGCTTTAGAAAGAGTATATGGGATGTAAGAAAAGTATGTCGAGTGTATTTTTATGTGTGTGGCGTGTAATTTTAAAAAAAAAATATTCAATGTGTAAATATAATGATATGAAGTATTATATATGTAAATGTCTTATTTTTTTATGAGAGAATGTGTATGCTAGAGCTAGAGTCAATTTTGAGGCAGCTGAATCCAACTCAAAATCTAAAATTTAGAGCTTTACTCAGTTCGAAATCAAAAGTAAACATGATTCAAGTTGAGCAGAATCTATTTGATTTCAAGCTAGCTCGGATTATGATTCAAATTAACTTAGAATTATAAAAAATATAAGAATATTTTAAGCTTTAAACTTCTTCCACTTTATCACTAAACTACTAAATTATATTATACATAAAAACATTTTATATATATTTATATATTTTACACATCAAAAATATTTATGTAATACATATAATTTTGTCAAGAGTAACTCGAATTTAACTCGAAATAATCTTAGAGCAAGCGAAAGCTCATAGCTCATATATACACACATATATATATTAATGTAATACAATTGAATATTTGTTTTTTTCATAATAATTCAGTTTTTATTATAATATTTCAACTACTTCAACTAACATTTTCAGTACTAAATCATTCATATTGGATCTTTCTATATGCATTAGAATAATGAATTTGGCCATCATTTCATCTTTAAAATTCAATCCACATTCTTCTTAATCTTGGATATAAAGGAAGCCAAATCTAGATAATGTCACCCTTCATTGGCATTTCATACTGCCGACTAAAGTAACTGTTAGGCTTCGTTTGGTTCGAATTTTTTCTTAGACAAGAGAAAAAAATTAATTTATTGTTAAAATTTAATATTAAAAAATTTATTTTAATATTAGAAAGTGCATATGATGTGAAATAATGTTGATTCTAAGATTTGTATTTGTGTTAGATGTGTAACAAAGTTAATTTTTACAATTAAAATTTGTATTGAGCTGAAAAAAAACTTCGAAACAAATGAGACCTTAATGTTTGCCTAGAACATTTGAGCGCCCAACCAGTGCTCATTATGCTTGCCCATTGGAAGAGCCTGTGGTGCATGGGGAAGGCATGAATTAGGTGCTTGAATGTTTATGTGCCTAATTTAATAAATTTTCTGATAAAAGTCTTTTTTCATTTTGCATCGTAGATTCATCGACTTCAATTTGCACATCTTCCTCCTTTATGATCTCTAGAATCTTCATCGGAGAAACCGGAAGTAGTGGATGTAGTACACCGCCTCTTGTTGTTCGCGTTTCATGGGAATTTGTAGTAGTTGGAGCATGTAGCATCTTGATTTTCGTGGCGCATGAGAATTGGGAACTGTGCTGATAAGACACTTTGGTAACTACAACTGGAGGCGACGACTGCTGTGGGGATGAGCTTAAGCATCATATCCGATAGAATGGATGCTATTGTATCAATCATCGTGGCTGATAGTTGCGGAAGGACGAATTAGTAGGATCGAGTCCTGAGGTCTGCAAAAGAGAAAGAGAGAGTGAATTATTATTAATGATAACAGAGATCTTGAGAGGGTCTCAGTGGATGCCACGTGTAAAGCTGAGATGCAGCGCTGGAGCCACATATCAACATATACATAACTTATTTTGATTAAATTTATATGTAATATGTATATTTTTATTTATTAATGGGTGCAATATATATCACAAATAATATACTATGCATAAAATATCCTAAATACACATAAGAAAGTCCTAAATAAATATGTATCGATACACAAATATCAAGTTAATTATGAGTTGAATTTATTTTATTTCGAGCGCCTAACTTTAAATTATGAGAAAATTGAGTTGAGTTCAATTCAAATAAACTACAAGCAAGTTTTAGACTAGTTTTAAATTTCAAATATAAAGATCTTCCCTATTTTGATCATTGAAAAGTACATTTTTTTAAAAAAATTAAAATAGAAATATGTTTTTTTTTTTTTTTTTTTTGGGGATAGAGACGAGTGCTCAATTGATGTAATCCAATGAATGGAACCTTATCCTGACATGCTCTGCTTTATGCTATTGCTCTCCTGTTGGTTTCGATGTGAACCGTTGCTTTCTCATTTTAATTCAAAAGTGACCAAAACCCTACCATGTTTCACAATTTGATCGAATTTCGAGTTATTTATTGAGTCGATACGAGTAGAATTAACAATCTCGTATCTTGAACTAATGCTTACTTATGTATATTCATAGTGTTAAACTCTTATATTTATTACGCTGGTTGAACCATAGTTCGATCGCCCAAAGAGCCATTTGTTAGCAGTTAGCTACATAAAATGAAGGAAAAAAAAGTAATGAAAACAAAAATTCAATTTTTTTTATGTAAATAACTCTTAACTAAGAAAAAATATGTTACAATTAAGTGACTTGAAAGAGAATTAATTATAAGTGAGATGAAATACAAGGATGTGAGTAGTGATCTCTCTCGTGTTTTGCCTCATCAGAGGAGAATGCACATGTATCAATAGACATTTTATATATTTACATACATCAATTAATAATATAATTCCCATATTTAACACTCGTAAAAGTGACGATGTGGGGTGTTGGTCCATGTGGTAGTTGCATCCTTAATTGCGATCGAGGTTTGGTGTTAAGCATTTAGGCGACATTCATTCTTCGACAGCCTTCTTGAGACAAGGAGCAATTAACGGTCCTTCTACATAGGGGTGACAATATATGAATCGACCCGTGAACCTGATCTGTAAATTTTGGGTATGAGTCATTAATTTTGACCTATTTATTAAATGGGTAGGGTTCGGGTTGGATATTTATAAAAAAAAATACTCCATAAATGGATCAGATCGACCTGCCAACCCAACCCATTTATTAATCAAGTCAGGTTCAGGTCATGAATTTTGATCCATTTAATAAATGGGTTGGATTGAGGTTATTCGGGTCGGGTCAGATTCATGTTTGACCCGAGCCCGACCAGCTGGCCCCTTTTGCTACCCCTAATTCTAGATGTTGGCGAAAGAACAACAATAGATCAATATAACTGATAGTTCTTTATGTAATTCAACTTTTTGGAAGTGTAGCACTTCGGTTTCTACATTCTCACTAGAAAGAAGGAAATCTTTCAATCTTATTGTAATAATTTTTTTTTTACTTTTGCCACTCTATCAAACTAATGAGAAGGTAAATTTTATAAGTATGATAGATCAGATATATACGATGAATTAATGAAAATTTAACTATTTGATTAGAGAAAATTTTAATTTTGATAATGAAATATTTTGATTTATGATAAAAGATAAAGTTAATTTATTATATTAATAATTATGATAAAAGATAAAGTTAATTTATTATATTAATAATTATGTTGGATGTAAAATAAAATTGATAATTATATAATTAAATATGTTGAACATGAAATGAAGTTGAAGTTGAGTGGTAGCTTGTATTGAAATGTATTTGTAAAACAAATATTTGATTTTTATTTAATATCATATATGTAATATCAAAATTTAACTTTATTTTATAACTTACATTATTTTTAATGTAACTATAGATTTTATTTCATATTTTAGGTAATTTTTAATATAATAAATTATTAATTTTCTAGTATCACAAATTTTGTTTGTGATGCGGAAGGTTTGCCACTCAGGCGTAAAAGGCCCATAAAGTGATAGGCCCAGCCCAATTAAATTAATTAAAGATCTCTCTGAATAACAGCTCGTCTAGGGTTTAGGGAAGACGAACTTTGATCGTCGGCGCCGACCGTTCGCCGGCGTCGTCTCCAACTCTACGCCGTGATTCTCTGAACTAAGGGGAAAGATGGCGAAGATGTCGTGCATGAAGTTGAAGGGAAGCCAGCATCTTAGGCAACGTCTCCTTCTCTCGACCCTCTCTTCGAAGCCCATACTCGTTGAAGATATCCGCGCCGAGGAGACGTCGCCGGGCCTTCGATCCTACGAAGTCTCTCTACTCCGCCTTCTTGAGAAGATTTCCGACGGCTGTACTGTCGAGATTAACGAGACCGGTCTGTATCCTCGTTCGTATTACGCTTGCATTTGAAGCCTTCTTTGGTAATTGTTGTGATATTCAATTTAGGAACGAAGCTAAGGTACAAACCTGGGGTGTTGATCGGTGGGAAGCACCTCGTTCATGATTGCGGCCTCAGCCGAGCAATTGGTTACTTTCTGGAACCTCTGATCGTACTTGGACTCTTTGGAAAGAGGCCGCTTTCTATAAGGTTGAAAGGTTCGATGTTTCTCATTTGTTGAAATTTGTCATCATTGAGATGCTTATTACCCCCCCTTTTTTTCTCTCTCCATAATGCTTGATTCTTCTTGTTACGACTAATTTACCGTGATTGTTATTAGTGAATCAAATGTTTGTGGATTATGCCTGTTCAGGTCTAGACGGGGTAAAAGTTAAATGACACTTACCAATTTTGTAAATACATTTATATAGTCATAATGTTACGTCTACTATATGCATTTAACAACCACATATAAATGTTGCTATAGTGAATGTGAACACAACTTTCCCCTTGCACCTGACATCAGATTGACCAGATCTACTGTCCGTAAATAATATAAGACTCTCTTTTTATCTAACTGTAAAATAATAGTCACACCTAATACTAATGTGTTGTTTTGCCTTAGGTCTTCCCTTTGTGTTTTGTCTACACCTATAAGATTATAAAAAAGCTGTGAGCCATAAACACTCAGTACATGAATCCTATCTAACATGCTAGTAAAAAGCGTTGCATGAATAACAATAAATTTTACATATCTGATTGGTGTATTCAAATAGCGTTCGATGCCGTTACAGTGTTATCTATAATGGTGTGTGTGCTTCATAGGGAGTATAAATTAATCACTGCTCCTTTTTTAGGAACCCCCAAAATCAAACAAGGATATGCTGGTTAACTTGTAGGTGACATTTGAATTCATGTGTCTTTTTAGTAATTTTAACATGTCATGTACCATTAAAAAATGTTATAAACTGTAGCAAGTTTGTGGTAGAAGTAAACTAGCTGATACTTCCAAATAAAGGACTATTTAAAAGGTTTGGCTGTTTAAGAGATGAACTACAATTGCCTACTATGCTTCGTTGCTACATGTTTTGCATAAATACATTAGTTAGAGCTGGCTCACAATATCTTTGCTGTAGTAGGAAAGCAGCAGTATGTGCTGTGTGTTATGTTAAGCCTCAAAAGATTGTTCTGTATACAATGCACATCCTATTGTACAAAAAATTGTTTTAATCAATGCAGGGTATGAAATTTATAGTACATTTTTATTTCAGGGATCACCAATGATTCAAAGGATCCAAGTGTAGATACTTTCCGGACAACAACATTGCATATACTTAAGCATTTTGGTGTCCCTATAGATGGCTTGGAATTAAAAATTGAAAGTCGCGGCACTACTCCTCTTGGTGGTGGAGAAATTGTGCTTGGTGTGCCTGTTGTACCTTGTAGCTTATCTGTAAGTATTTGCTGTCATTATATGACAGAAACATAACTTTGTTACTCTGTCTCCCTCCCCTCACCTCCCTCCCTCCCTCCCTCCCTCCCACTTTTCGTTCTCTTTTACATTACCAGGCAAAGGCACAGGCAGATGTTTCACTCTCAGTTTATTTGTTTATGCAGGCTGCCACATGGATTGATGAAGGAATGGTCAAAAGAATTCGAGGAGTAACTTTCTCTACTAGAGTATCACCGAAACTTGGAAAACGCATGGTTACTTCTGCTCGTGGAGTTTTCAATCGATTTCTTCCAGATGTTCAGATATTTACGGACAGTAGATCTGGTCAATCTGGTGGAAGGTATAATTCTTAGATTGTGTGATTATTTATGTTGTTTGTTTAGGTTTAGAAGATATAAATTTTTTATTCTTTTTAAATTGACTTTCAAGGTGGTAAATATTGCATTTTTTGTATGTATTTGATTGATATTTAACCTCTTTCTATGGTAATCTAAAATGCTTGTCTTGGCCTCTAATTAATGATGCAATTTTAATGTTGTGACCTTGTGTCCTATTTTTTATCTAAGAATATTATAAGACACTAGTTTCACAACATTAACACTGCAGATCTGTTATTCTTTTTCCTCCTTTTCCACTTTCATCTGACTCAAGCACTTGCTATTGTATCATAATCCAATTGCACTTCACAGAAAGGCACAATCTTCTGCTGCTGCTTTCTATTAAAGCTTTTGTTATGGCCAGCGCATAACAAAAGAATGTCTAGCCTTCTCTTTAGAGAAGGATGTGGGGATGTCACCTGAGATGAAAGGGATTGTGCCTCGTGGAGATTAAATGGACATGTTGGAGGGGTGGTCGGTAAGGCTCCCACCTACGCTTAGGATAGAACTAGTGATGGCCGACAGGGTGGAGCAGGGGACATTAATGTCCTAGGATAGATGAATGGGACTTAACTTGGTAAAGCAGGCAAAGTTGACGTGGCGCCACTAGACAACCAAAATGGGTAATGCAAGATAAACAGTGTAGCGATATTTCTTGGGAGCAACGAGCTACGGTCCATTGGAACGGGAGGGCACAATCTACGTGATATAAGCATGAGCCACAAATCTAGGTGATAGAAGAAAGGCACTGACCATGCGGGACAAAGGATAAACAATCGTTGGTTAGCACCATGGTAGATGGGTTGTGGAGTGGGTTGGACTAACTTGGCTCTGGGGGGCCTAGACTGACTTCATGATTACTATGTAGATGGCTATGATGTTAAGAATTCTTGCACAAACATCTCTCTCAATTGTTAGGCGCCAATATTCTTATGCGCCGCATGATTGACCAATGACTGCACGATACATGTCCTGGTTCTGGAGTAGGAAACGATGTGAGGATTGTGGGCTTCACTTTGCAATTTTTGAGTTCTAGACTATCGTGAGCGTCCCACGAGTGACCTTTCTTTAGAAGAGGTAGCTAGAGAGGTCGAAGAGGAAATGGTTCCGAAGAAGAATCAGACGATGGCAACATTTTGCCCCAATTCAGGAAAACGAATTCCCTATCATCCGATTATGAGGCTAGACTGAAGAAAGTGAGGATGGAGGAGGAGTCGTCCTTACAAGGAGTCGAGAAGGAACTCAGGGAGCAGGTCCCTAACATTGCAAACATGCCAACTGGAACTTAGTCTCGCGTGGTAGACCTACTCGGCCAGGCGGTAGTGGATGTGGATGACTCGCCCTCGAAGGTTGCGGTAATTGAGGTAGACGCAGGGGCAAGGAGGGAGGCTCCTTCCGCAATGGTGAAAGTCTTGAGTCTGGATGATTAAAAAAAGTTAACAGGTTGAGGCGACTGAGAAGGTGGACCGAAAGGTTAGAATTATGGTGAGTAGGAAGATGTCAAGCGGGCAGCTGTTGATGCCAAAAATTACTGTGTTGATGTGGACTCAGCTTATGACTTTGTCGTACATCATTGGTGAGGATAAGATGGTGCTGATGACTTCCTCGACAGAAGCCGACGTTGAGGGTGCAAGGTCTCGTGATGGATCTCCTGGGGAAGAGACAATGATGGTTCTCCTATTGCTGCTGCTCCTATCGCTGATGTCGCTGCCTTTTCTTCCATCATCACCGCTACTGCTCTTGCGGTCGCCTTCGCTGCTGCTACTCTTCTCGCCGTCGCCACCGTTGCTACTCTCATTGTCGTTGTCACTGCTACTATTCCTATTTGCAGCCGCTGACACTGTCACGGCTTCTCTTGCTGTCACTACTGCTCAGAGTTAAAGGTACTATGGCCTCGAACTCACTACTTCCTGTTGCTATTACTTTGCCTATTGTTATCATCAAGAGTTTTATTTTGGTGGAACTTAATGTGACAAACTATATCTTCTGAAAATGATCAACAACAGTGCTCTCACTACTTTTAAAGTTCTAAGACATGTTAATGGTATGATTGCAGCATCATCTCCCTTTCTCGAAGATGATGAGAAGGAATGGACTCCTGATCCTGCTTTTGAGAGTTGGCAGGAAAATGATAGCATTGTTCAGATGTGGTTAGCAGCTACAATGTCTCCTATTATATTGCAACACATCCTTTTTGAAGCTTAGACTACTGCTAGAGACATGTGGCTTGTCATTGAGAAGCACTTTGTCAATAAAATTACTACCATGGAATTTCAAGTTGAGAGTGCACTTCGTATACTCAAGAAAGAAACCTTGTTTGTTGTTGACATCTTCAAATCTTCGCTCCATTGGTACTCATTGAACTGATCGTGATCTAGTAGTGGCTTCCCTTTATGGCTTACTAAGGTGTACAAGAGTTTTATCACCAATGTTATTATATGGGGTACTTTTCCTACTCTTGAGGAACTTTGACTTCTTCAACAATCCAACTCCTCAGTTATTACTGATGGTTTAGCCCTTATTGCTAGTCGAGCTGGCGAACGTGGAAGACAAGGTGGCCGAGGGGATTGATCTCGAGCTAGAAGTAATCATGGAAGTAGATATTCAAATGATAGGTTTATGCCTAATAACTTATATTGCCCATCTATTTATCATTCCTCTTCACAGCATTATTGAGCACCGCAACCTACACAACCTTGTAGAACACCATGACAAACTTTGATATCGAATTTTACCACACCCACCACCCAGTGCCAAATGTATGGAAAGTTTAATCATTTAGCACTTCAGTGTAGGCAGAGATTCAATCACAATGTTGTTTCCTATGATGTATCTCAATCCTTTGTTGCTATGAGTATTTTTGATGTAGAGCCTGATGTTGAGGTTTGGTATCCAGACACTAGTGCATCCAATCACTTGATTGCACATTTAGGTAATCTTTCTGCCTGTCGCCCATACACAGGTTGTGTTTGTATTCTTATTGGAAATGTGGAACATATAAAAATTAGTAAAGTTAGTGATTCTGTATTTCATTCACCTGATAGTCAATTTACACTTAAAAATATATTAGTGATTCCTTCCATTAAGAAAAAATGTTTATCTATTCGACAATTTTATCAAGATAATCATTATTCTATGGAATTTGATTCTAATAGATTTTTTGTGAAGGATTTGACAACAAAAATGTAACTCCTTCGGTACAGTAGTCCTGGTTCATCCCTCTATCCTATTGCATCCATAGTTGCAAGTGTCAGAAACAAAATCATCTCTCATGGTTTTCAGTCCTGTTTTGACTTGTCGCATAGGCAGTTTGGTTATCTTAGTCAAGATGTTTTAACTCATTTCTTAAAGATTGAAAATCAATTGTCTACTTTGTCTGTTAAATTTGATGATTTGAAAAAATATAATGCCTGTCCTTTTGGCAAACACACTAAGTTACCATTTGGTATTTTTGAATCTCATTTTGACTTTCCATTGCAAATTATTCATTCTAATGTTCAATAGTCACCTATAGCTTCTTGTTCTAGTTGTCGATATTATGTACCTTTTCTAGGTGATTTTTCTCGTTATACTTTGGTTTATCCACTAAAATTCAAAAACGAGGTTTATGAGATGTTTGTTACCTTTGCTGCTATGATTTAAAGCATTTATTACTCTAAAATTCGTTACTTTCATTCAAATAATTCTTAAATAAGCACGTAATTTTGCGTCAACTCTCATTCCCTTTTATGTAACAAAATGGGATTGTTGAGCGCAAACATCAATGCGTAGCAAACATTATGTGCACTTTATTTCTTCATTCTGTTATGCCGGTATGTTTTTTGGGTTGAAGCTTTATATTATGTTGTTTTTGTTATGAGCTGCCTACCATTTTTAAAAGTTTTAAATGGTCGATCACCGTACACTAATAATTCTCTTTTTGACTTAAATCTTGTTTGGGTTTTTGGATGCTTATGCTATTCTAATATTCAAGTTACTACACTACATAAGCTTCATCCATACTCTTTATCGTGTGTATTTCTTAAACTATCTCCTCAACTCAAAGGATTTCATTGTTTTATCCATGCTCTAGTAAAATTCACATTTCACATCATGTCTATTTTATTAAATCTGTTTTTGCCTATTTTTGCCTAAGCTCTTTTTCGAAACAATCTAGCATAGCACCTATATCCACTGATTTACTTACATTGAATAATCTTCTCAATAATCAACACTTACAAAACAATAATTCTTCCGCACTTAAAAATCATTTCCCAGCTATAATTTGACATGTCTCGATAGATTGAGATATCTCCATCTGGTATAGTGTTAGAATTACCTTCTGTTGGTATTACATGTACTCCTGTTTCCAATAAGGATACTAATATTGCAGGAGATCCTAGTAGCACTCGTGTGGTTCAATTGCTGCTACCGCCTATTTACCATATCATCAACGACGAGATCAACAAATTAATCAATCTTAGTCAACTGACGAGGGACATCCCATAGCTCCAACAATTAACCCATGTACTACTACTGAATTACCATGTCATACTTCAAATGAATCAGGTATAACTCTGTCCTTACAAATCAATCTACCCATAGCTCCAACAATAATCAAACCTCGAACACATCATATGGTTCTTAGGCATACACTACTTTGAACGATCTTACTAATCACTAGACTGGAACTCTTTGCTTTACTTTCTCCTCGATGCTCCTGATTTCATCCCATCAACAAAACTTCTCTTATCAGAATAGCATCTCAAAAGTCTTGCCTGGACCTTTCTCATAATGAGATGGAGTATGATTGCACCCTCTTATATTGTAAACCTACATGGGAATCTCCTGTTCGTTCTCCGCACAAAGTCTAAATGTTAGTTATAATGTGTATAATTGGAGTCTATGAATGCTTGGATTTGGAGCCTCTCCACTATTTTTTGGGAATAGAAGTCTCTTTTCCTTCTCGAGTATACACTTCTCAGTCATACGTTCCTTATAAACAGATATACTGCCCGGCGATATCATAAACTTGAATGACTCAAAATGATGCACACAAACCTAATGGAACACTTCTTGCGTGTTGACACACACTTATCCCAGCTACGTTGAGGGACAACCCTTGTTAATGATCCATACACTTTTTATCAAATTAGTTGTCGGACGCAACAATATGCCGCCCTTTCAGTACCTTACTTTACACGCCCTGACTTGCATATGTCCTTGTGAAGTCTCATTACTCAATTCTTCGTCACAGGGGAGGCTCATTTTCATAAGCTGTGAGTGGCTTATACTTCGATATATGAAGGAACTAATCCATTATGTACTCATTTTTCTTCTTGCCAAAAATCCTATTTACTTTGCCTACGCAAATACTGAATTGGGCAGGATGCCTTGATCTTGTTGTTGTCTACTATTGGTATTGTCTTCTTGTAACCGTGCCAAATGTCATATTAATTGGTCAGCTAAATAGAAACAATGTCATGATATCTCGCGCCTATTCTAGAGCACAAAATGCAGTGTTATGGCCTTTAACACATTGATTGAAACTTTGTGGGTTGCCACCGCCTCTTCTGTAGACTTGGGTTGTCTGTTCTTTATCCCATCGTGTTCAACTTATTATTGTGATAATCTCTCAGTCAACTATACTATTGCATAATCACTTTATCTACGTATGCTCAGCCACCAAACCAATTGAGTTTTGATTATTTATCATTTTTCTCCCTTAAAAGCAAGTGCACAGATAGGGAAACTCATTCGAATGCCTTCAATCTGCCGTCAGCATTAAACCCAAGAACGTTTGAATCTTTACTAAAAGCTCTCCTCCACCAACTGTTTCACATACTATTCTGATACTCAAATCTTCACATATATCGTCCACGTAGATTTCGAATTTTGACTGAATATTAGATATTAAAGGAACTTATTTCGTAAAATGATATTTATTAATATATAGTCTATATTATCCATATATATATACATATATGACTATATTATAAACTAATGCTTTTGCTCACAATAGAAAACGAGTGATAAGTGCAGAGGATTTTCTAAATCGTTTCACAAATGATTAACTACTATAATTTTGACAAGTAATTTTATGAAATATTAGCCTTGCTAGAAAAAAACAATTACTTTGTCTTGAGTGAGTCACTGGTTTGATATGCATTCACTTTTGGTTGCATGAACCACAACCAGTGCTTTGATAATCACACTGATAGTTGCAGTTGTATCCACCAAAAACGTGAAGCAGAACTTTTTTGAAGACTCGATGAAAAGCCGAGCATTAATGATGTCCTTGAGGACGTATAGGATTCAAGTTGCTTTCTATGGTTGGCTGGGGGAGAATTGGAGCAGTCGGTGCTGTGGCATCGACTCAACACACAGTATTGCTGAGAATTGATTGCAGGACCATGGGTAACTTTGTGTTTACGTTTTACGTCTTCTCCCCATCAAAATAATAAATATTTAGATAATCCAGTAACTGACCCTTAAATAAACTAACTGCGTTCTGATTTCCTGAGTGCTTAGTGACTTTAGAATTTTAGTGAGATCTCCACCCACTGAATATAAAGAAATTTAAGAAAAAAGCCTCCAACAATTGGCTTGTATTGTTCAGCTTACCCTACTCCATTTTAACGTAAACAGTACCCATCAACTTTCGCGATGGTTCGCGCCTGTTTGCTCTATGTGAAACCCTCATATGTTTACTTCCTCTGTTAATACAACATATGAGAATAACCCCAGCGTCCCTCAGCACCTCCAGTAACGAAGGGCGCTAAGCTATTCCCATCAGGATCCGTGCCAGGTATAGAGACAATTTCTGGCACATTACTCCCCATAAAGTTGACATCGCTGACAGTGCCCCACACCCTGAGACAAGATTAGTGAATCTGTTACAACCGACGCTCTACGACTCCGCTTCTTCCGTACCTTTATTGTTATGAATAATTGAGCTGATCACCAATCATTGATCCAATTCCGTCCACTAGTAAATACATATGGTACTACCTCAAGATACACCCGCATATAGGAAACAGTCCTACAACAATAAAAGCTCATAGAAGGGGTTATAGAGAAAAAAAACTAAAGACAATGAAACGGCAACAACGAGGAGTTATTAAAGATTGAAGAATAAGTCGAATTGATAAAGGGATTAAAAACTATTGCACCGATTGTATGGATAGCTAGGCGTTTAGTTTAGGATTGCTTTCTCGGAACTTCTTCACCTAATGGTTCCTTTCTTTTGCAACACAAAAACTCCAAATTTTTTCTCATACAATCATAAGGGAAAAAAGCCTTCATTCCTCAACCTTTTTCTTCACCTTACATTCCAATTTGTGTCCGATTCTGACAGCCCGACCACGAATGCAGCGTGCATGCATTGCATTCCGTCAAATAAAAGTCATATTACTTTACTCTCTGACTATTAAGTTTGTAATGTAAAACCAGAAAATCTCGATCCTCTAATATCCTGACCTGAAAAATCGAAACCGGCCTATTTTATGGAACAAAATTACTTTTTTCTTTTGAAGATCGGTGCCGTTGAATGCACTTAGACCCTATGACCCACCATCTGTTAATTCGATCCGCACTCAACAGTGCCCACTCAAGATGTGTGTTCAAACAGTTCATCCGTTGCAATGTAGTACATCGGATCTCAAGTCCTAATCTAGGCGCCCACCTATTTTCCCAATTACCTGTTATCTGATAGTATAGTCAGGCCCATTACTCACCCTGCGATGAGCGGATCAAACTCGAAACTGATATACGCATATTATTTACCTCTTTACAGTTGTGTCTCTACGTTGCTACGTACACCTATATCCTCCCCCGCCTGCACTCGTTTTGTCTTATGAGGCAGGCCCGTTCTTTTACCCACCCAGCACAAAAATCTCTTCAATTATAAAAAGTGCGAACTTTATTTCACACCCTCCAATTATCAAAATCCTGAATATAATAGCCAATGACCACCGGTAATTCATATTTTCCCTACACCTAAGTACTTTCTCAATAGCGTAAAATACCAACCTCGTCTTTTCGATTAAACCTTTAAAAATAAAGAATATTTTTTTGTTCTGTTACCAAAAGAGAGAAGCCCGCCCCCAGCCCCCAGTGCCTCGCAATCCAAACCCGAGGCCCCGTCACCGTCCCCGCCTAACGGCCCGCGCCCTGTTTTACGACCCTCGTCCGTTCAGTCCTGCCGGAGATGTTGTGACTTTAATTTTATTTATAAAAGCCAAATTGATCGCTCCTACCCAAACCAATGTGGGTAGACTCACAAACACAAGACACAGAAATCCTGCACTACAGTTC
>KZ452013.1:4288479-4330241 GCA_002786265.1 Apostasia shenzhenica | reverse complement strand
TCCCAGCTATAATTTGACATGTCTCGATAGATTGAGATATCTCCATCTGGTATAGTGTTAGAATTACCTTCTGTTGGTATTACATGTACTCCTGTTTCCAATAAGGATACTAATATTGCAGGAGATCCTAGTAGCACTCGTGTGGTTCAATTGCTGCTACCGCCTATTTACCATATCATCAACGACGAGATCAACAAATTAATCAATCTTAGTCAACTGACGAGGGACATCCCATAGCTCCAACAATTAACCCATGTACTACTACTGAATTACCATGTCATACTTCAAATGAATCAGGTATAACTCTGTCCTTACAAATCAATCTACCCATAGCTCCAACAATAATCAAACCTCGAACACATCATATGGTTCTTAGGCATACACTTACTATCACTAATGAACTCTTTGCTTTACTTTCTCCTCGATGCTCTGATCATCCACAGAAACCTTGGTCTTTCATGAAAGCATCTCAAAATCTTGGCTGGATTTTCGTCATAAGTGAGGAGTATGATGCTCTTATTGCTAACTCTACATGGGATCTTGTTCGTTCTCCGCAAAGTGCTAATGTTATTAGATGTAATTGGGTCTATAATGTTGGATTTGGGACCTCTCCACTATTTTTTGGGAATAGAAGTCTCTTATTCCTTCTCGAGTATACACCTTTCTCAAGGCCGATATGCTAAGTAGCTTCTAATGCACTCAAAAATGATAAGACAACAAACCTATTGGAACACTTCTTGGTGTTGACACACACTTATCAGCTCTTGAGGGACAACCCTTGTTAGATCCATACACTTTTCATCAAATAGTTGGCGCTCTTCAGTACCTTACTTTTACACGCCCTGACTTGGCATATGTTGTGAATCTCATTACTCAATTTCTTCGTGCACAGGGAGGCTCATTTTCAAGCTGTGAAGTGTATACTTCGATATATGAAAGGAACTCTCCATTATGTACTTCATTTTTCTTCTTGCAAAAATCCTTTTGTTATTGCCTACGCAAATACTGATTGGGCAGGATGCCTTGATACTTGTTGTTCTACTATTGGGTATTGTCTTCTTGTAGGTCCAAATCTCATATTTGGTCAGCTAAGAAACAATGCATGATATCTCGGTCCAGTTCTGAGGCACAATATCAAGTTATGGCCTTTTAACACTTGTTGAAACTTTGTGGGTGCACCGCCTCTTCTGTGACTTGGGTTGTGTTCTATCCCATCGTGTTCAACTTTATTGTGATAATCTCAGTGCAACTTATCTAGTTGCTAATCCTGTTCTACTTGCTCGCACCAAACACATTGAGTTTGATTATCATTTTCTCCTAAAACAAGTGCACAATAGGGAACTCATTGTGTCTCATCTGCCGTCAGATAACCAAGTAGTTGATATCCTTACAAAAGCTCTCCCCACAACTTGGTTTCACATACTTCTGACAAATCTTCATATTCGTCCACTAGATGTTCTGATTTTGGACGAATATTAGATATTAAGGGAGCTATTTGTAAAATGTATTGATTATATATATATATATATATATATATATATATATATATATATATATTGCCTTGCCAATAGAAAGATGATAAGGAGAGGATTATTCTAAATCTTTCACAAATGATTAACTACTATAATTTTTGACAAGAATTTTATGAAATTATTGTTGCTAGTAAAAACAATTACTGTCTTGTGGTAGGTCACCTGGTTATGGCATCTCTTTGGTTGCTGAGACCACAACAGGTTGCTTGATATCAGCTGATAGTGCAGTTAGCTATCCAAAAACTGAAGCAGACGTTTTTGAAGACTCCGATGAAAAGCCAGAGCTGATGCCTCCTGAGGAATTAGGAATTCAAGTTGCTTCTATGTTGCTTGGGGAGATTGAGCAGGGTGGTGTGGTCGACTCAACACACCAGGTATTGCTGAGAATTGATGCAGGCACATGGGGTAACTTTGTTTTACTAGCTTCTATCAAAATAATAATAATAATAGTAACTGCTTAATTTTACTGGGTGTCTGATATGCTTAGGTGCTTTTAGAATTTTAGTAGATCTCCACACGAATATAAAATAGAAAAAAGCTCCATTGGCTGTTATTGTTTAGGCTTACCCTACTCCATTTAACGTAAACAGTACATCAACTTTCATGGTTGGCCTTTTGGCATGTGATGATGTTTACTTTGTTTACAACAATAGATAAACGTTTCAGCATGTAACGGGCTAGCATGTGTATGAGAAATTCTGGCACATTATATAAAGTTTGACATGTGACAGTGCCAATGAGACAAGATATGAAACTGATATGGTATGAATAATGTGCTGATCACCAACATGGTCCAATGTCACTAGTATAAATTACATCAAGATAAGCATGAGGAAACAGTCCACAACAAAGTTCATAAAGTATAGAGAAAAAAACTAAAGAAATGACAAGGCAACAAAGGAGATAAAGATTGAAGAAAGGATATGAAAGGGGATTAAACTATTGCGATTTGGTGCTAGGTTGAAGTTTTAGGATTGCTTTCTCGAACTTCTCATATGGTTCCTTTCTTCAAAAAACTCAAATTTTTCTCATCATCATAGGGAAAAAAGCCTTCATTCTCAACCTTCTTCCCTTCATTTTGTGTGATTCTCATGTCCACGAATGCAGGCATCATTGATTCGTCAAAAAATCAATTACTTCGAATCTACGTTCATTAGTTTGTAGATGTAACCAGCCGATCGAACGGCCTATTTTATGGAACAAATACTTTTTTCTTTGAAGACGGTTGCTGGAATGACTAGACCAGACAATCTGTTTGATTGATCAACAGTCCACTCAAGTGTGGTCAAACAGTTCATCCGTTAGAAGTTGGGATGGACAGTCTAATCTAGCCCACTATTTTCCATTCCTTTATCTGAGAATTCAGATCATGAGCGGATCATCTGATATACAGTATATTGATTTTTTACAGTTGTTTACGTGTGCTACGTACACCTATATCCTCTGCCTCGTTTGGTATGAGGCAGGTTTTTTACCCAACACAAATTTCAATTATAAAAATCAACTTTATTTCACATCCAATACAAATTTGAATATTAGAATTGAAGGTATTTCATATTTTATATACTTTCTGATAGTAAAATAAATCTCTTCGATTAAATTTTAAAAATAAAATATTTTTTTTTCTGTTAAAAAAAAAGCCGAAACAAACGAGGCGGCCTGCTTTGTATATAAAGCCGGCCTCAACTGATACTCACAAACACACAGACACAAACCTCACTACAGTTCCATTCGAAAACAAAACTAAATAATGTAAATAAATGAATATTAGAATTGAAGGTATTTCATATTTTATATACTTTCTGATAGTAAAATAAATCTCTTCGTTAATTTTAAAATAAATATTTTTTTTCTGTTAAAAAAAAAAAAGCTCGAACAAACGAGGCCGGCTCTGATTGTTATAAAGCCGGCCTCACAAAATGATACTCACAAACACAAGACACAAACCTCACTACAGTTCCATTCGAAAACAAAACTAAATAATGTAAATAAATGATAATATAATGGCGCCCTCTGTCCATGTTTAATAAAATTAAAATATCTCACCAAGGTAGTACTGCTCAGATGCCTTGCATCAACAATCATGCTGCTAGCAAAAAGCAATTAGGCCCGACATTTTTCAAAAGAAGAGCTTGTAGTCCTGTTAGAATACTAAATTTAATAATGCTCGACTAAATATTATCACGCTTTTCTGTCTCACCATAATCTTAAATAGGATTATGGTTAATCTCAACTTGCATTAGAACCGGTTAACTAATATTAAATTTAATTACCCTGATTGTCTTGTACAAACAAACTGTTTTTTAATTAAGCTGAAAGCTATGTTGAAAAGGCGAAGCTCAGATGTAAGCTTAGCTGTTATAATCCTGAACAAAACAACAATTTTTTATTTGGTAATAGCTGAACTTTAAAGTTAAGCAGTTTAACTTAAAATTTAACCTGTTTATGTCATTTTTTGCATCAAAATCCTTTATGTTTTCTTAAAGTTAAGGTGCTTAAAAGTCTTTTGCATTCAAAGTGTGTCACGTGAAAGTTAAGCTGCTAAAATCACTTAAATAAGTTTAGTATTTTCCAAATGAAGGCAGTTTTAGGATTCTTGTTGAAACATATTACGTGAACAAATATCTTGGAATAAATTATAACAGCAACTGCATCACCTAGCAGCCTTTTCCTAATTGCTACTTAATTGAATCTTTTATTTATATTTTTCCTCATATTTAGATGCATTTGGACTTTGGTTCATTGTTATCTTCGTATTTGTGTTATTTAGATGTTTATATTATTTCTAAATTATTTTTTGTTTTTTTCAATATCATTATTTTAAAAGATGAAAATATATAGCAAATTAATCCATTCTTGCATCTCTCTATTATAATTAGATGTTACCCAATTTTCAATGACATATAGATGTTATTTTAGACTAATAATCTTATAATTTTTTTAGAGGGCATTTGGTTCAATGTTATCTTGATGTTATATTATGTTATTTAGAGAAATTAAATGTCTAGTTTGATGACTTGTATGGATAAACCCTCTACAAAATTATGAAATTGTCATATAAGATATGGTATCTAGATGTCACGACATTTAGATAACATGACATAGCATTAAGGTAACATTTAATCAAACACTCACTTATTGTTATTTAAATATCCCATCTAACTAAATAATTAATTTTTCTTTCTTGCAAAAAAAAAAAAAAATTGATTTCTCCAAGTTATATGATAATGCACTACAATAACTCCAAACTCACCCCTAGTCATTTTGCTTTGGTAAGGCTTTGTTTTCCAAATTTTTTTCCTCAGCGATTCTAGCTTTCTGTCATATTGGAGCTATTTTTAAACCTCCATTAGTTAGTCACCATTTTTGTAAGTTCCATTATTTGCAAAATCCTACCTTCAATATTTTACTTTGCATATGCCACTTTCTTATTTTTCTTATGTCACTTTCTGCTGCCACATTTTTCTTCTGTATTTTCCCAATGCTCTTTACTTTTATTGCTGCGCCTTGTTTACAATCAAACCCAAGTGTTCATAGATCATTAAAGAGACCTGTTACTAGACTTGAACCAAGTTGTCTGAAGCGCAATTATATTGTGTCATTTAGTTGATTTAAGCATTACCTGCCTTAGCTGCATAAATAATGTAGTTTTTTCATGTCGGAAATTCAGGACTGAAAAAACGGTGAATCTAAATTACGATTGTTTTGAGATATATTCATTAGCCATAATTTTAACTTTCCTTCAAAGAGAACTTGGTGGAGAAGCGATCCATGTGGTTGACTAAGTAGTTTGACATTGAGGCTTATTTCTATGTTATGGCAGAGTGAGTTTTGAGATTAAGGCTTATATTTTGATGTATCAGCCTATTGAGTTTGTCTATATTGTTTTTTGTTCTTTAGAAGATATAGTGTCAAAGAATGGCTAATGCAAGACAACATCAACAATAACTAAGCTTTTATCTCACTAGGTGGAGTCAACTACATAAATTCTTTGTTTTCATTGCATTCTATCAAATATCAACTCTTTATTTAGCTGTAAGTATGCAATGTTATTTCTTTTAGTTTCTCATCATTGTTTTGATCTTCTATCAATTTAGGATATGTATGCTCAAACCATCTAAGTCGACTCCATTGAGTTTATCATCAATGGAGAATATTCCAAATTTTTTACGAATGTACTTATTTCTCATCCTATTCCTTCATGTATACTATTTATCCATTTTAGCATTCTAATTTTTGCGACACTTATGCTTGTTATATGTTTTTGTTTTGTGGGTCAGCACTCATTGTCATACAACATTATTGATTTTATTATTGTTCTACAAAATTTAAATCATATATCCAATTTTAAATTGAATCAGACCAAAAAACCTTGACTCTAATGTTTTCCTTCATAGCTTGAGTTTCGGCTTTCTGGTCTTATCTACAAGAAAATATTTTTCACAAAAAATATAGACCAAAACACCTTTTGTTGAATGTGTTTTGTTAGAATTTTTATAACCAATATAAAAAAATAGGTGGTTGATTGTGGCGTCTCCTCCGGTGGCAGATGAGCTTTGAATCCCACATCATACTGTAACTATGTTTCTTATTTATAAATATGTAATCATTGCCAGTAAACTAAAGCAAGGAGAGGATGGACGCGGCATTTGCACACGCACTGACATATAGGGAGAGGGAGGGAGAGAAAAAGAGTGCCTGAGGAGTTGCTTCCCGACCTTTGCTGCTGTCGTCGTCGTCGGTGTCTCATGTTTGAATAAAAACTGCTCAAAAATTCCATTCTCTCATGTTTGACAGACAGAAAACACGGCATATTTTCCCTTATTTTTCTCTGTTGTATTTCCTGAAAAGTTCTTCTTTCAATTGTGTGCAGGGCTTGCTATTTCTTCTCTGTGCTCTATGCCCACAAGATGTTTCCAAGGTTAGAGTGGGAAAGCTCACCTCGTACAGCATAGAAACTCTGAGAAACATTAGGGATTTCCTTGGAGTGACGTTTGATATCAAGCCACAGCCCTCGACTAATACCGTCTTTCTGACATGTGTTGGGTGCGGATTGAAGAACATGTCGAGAAAGATTTCATGAGCTGCTGGAAGGACTTATGCCGCAAAAGTAATGCCGTACATCCTCCATGAATGACCTCTAAACAATGAAGTCATTTACGATTTTTTATGCGGCACCGCTTCCCTATATGAATTGTAGCTCGATTTAAAAGTTTTGAGCATTTATAGGGCTACGGTTCATTTCTCATTTCACAATTCAATCTGTCCTTGCAACAAATTTTGGTAAATTTTGTTCATTAATTGATGAAATCATGGGTATCTTAATTTTTCTGTATTTTATTTTCTGTCATTGTTAATTGTGTTCTTGAAGGTTTCTTTCTTTTAGCCATTTACTTATTTTAACGATTAGTTTTATTGTGTAATTTTTCTTAGCTCATCTTCCATCAAAAAGAAAAAAAAAACATAGCTGATTTTGAGCTTGAAGAAGTATTGCTATGGTATGTTTGCCGTTTGTGTCAAACTTGTAGGACACCCCTACGTTAGTGCAGGATGGAAGATGGAAAAAAGTTCTTGTAATCATGATCAATTACTTTGAAATTTAAGATTTTATTATTATGAGTAAATTACACTTAAATTTTTTTTTTGTTTTGGGAGTTTTTTTTTTTTAAATTTTAATATTTAGATTTGTGAATTTTAAATTTTTTTAATTTAGAACATATTATCATGAATTTTTAACTTTTTTTATTGTTTAAAATTTTTAATTATAACCTTCTCTCATAGTCATACCCCTTCTCTCTCTTGGCTCTCTTGCTCTTTCTCTCTAGCTGGCAAGATGGGAAATTGTTTGGTGATGCTGGCTTTTCACGTCATTTTTTAGGCGCCCAGTAGGCGTGCGCAGCGTGTGCGCGCTGCCTCGTGCGCAGCGCCATGCTTGAAATGCGAGAAAATGCCGGTTCTCACAGTTTTGTATTATTTTTTTATATTTTTGTAAATTTTTTTTTGCATAATACATTTTAATTGATGTGCATTCATATACAAATTTCAGCAAAGTGAAACTGTTTCACTTTGCTGAAGCTTGTATATGAATGCACATTAATTAAAATGTATTATGCAAAAAAAAATTACAAAAATATGAAAAAATGACACGAAACTGCGAGAAAACGGAGTAAAACAGTGTTTTCTCGCTGTTTCAGGCGTGGCGCTGTGCGCGAAGCAGAACGCACACGAGGCGCGCGCCTACTAAGCGCCGAAAAAATGACGTGAAAAGCTGGCCTGACCAAATAATTTTTCCTGACAGGGAGGGTCAATGGAGTCACCAGTCGATTGAGGGGCGAAAGGGCAACTTATCGGCGAAGGGGGCTAGGGAGTTGCCTGTCCCTTAGTCGTCGGCGACCCTAATAGAGAGAAATGAAAGAGAAGCAGAGACAACTTGAGGATGACAAAGAGGATATAATTTGAATTTAAAAATTTTAATAATAAAAATTATTTAAAAGTGATTTATTTAATAATTATATTAAATATATAAATTTAGATATTAAAATTTTAATACATAAATTTGCACGATAATATAACATAAATTTAAGTGTAACTTACTCTTTCACTATTGTTATTAGTTGTAAGTGATTGATTTTTCTGCTTTAAGGTTGTTAATCTTAATTTTTTATTAGTCATATTTCAGATATACGATCGGGGTAACAATTTCTGCAAAAATTAATGAAAATTAGTGTAAATATTATAATAAACATTTACATATTATCCATTCAAACCTACATTTGCACTAATATGTGAAGATATAGTTATATGGACATATTTATACATATTTGTATACTTATAGTAGAAAGAAGAAAAATAAGATAAAGAATTAGAGGGTTCGATGAAAAGTAATGAAATAGAAATTAAGGTCTGATTTGATTAGTGGAAAAAAAATAATTTGAATTTTTTTTGTTTTAAAATGTGTATAATGTGGATGAATTATTAGTTATATTAAAAATTATATTAAATATAAAATAAAGTTGATAGATTTACTGAGAATTGTATTGGATATGAAATAAAATAATTATTTAATGTTAAAATTTAGGATAAATTTCACCCAGGTCCCTGAGTTTAAGAGTTATTATCACACAGGTTCACGTTTTTAAAAATATCATCGGGGTCCCTAACGGAGGCGGCGCGGTGAAGGCACGGCTACTGGATCTTGTGGAGAGAGGGTGGGTAAGGGTATAATGGTAATTTTTATATTTTTTAATAATAAAAAAATAAAAAAGGGACTCAGATAATAATTTTTGAAAACCTAGGGACCCCGATGATATAATTTAAAAAACGTAGACCTATGTGATAATAACTCTTAAACTCAGGGACCTGAGTGAAATTTGCCCTAAAATTTATGTAGATGTGATATGAAATAATTTTTGTTTTTTTTAAATAAATTAATTTTTTTGGCATAATTATTTTGTTATGGCTAAAATAACTGTTTGTCATTGTGCTTTTGATGTAGAGGTATTTTGTTCGACGATGGGGTATCGACATGATTTGTGCATCTGAGCTGGGAATAATTATAAATATTTATTTTATTTTATATTTTTGTTTATTGAGTCAATCAAACTTATTTATCAATGAGTATGCCATTGTGTCTCCTGTAAATAGTTATAGTTAATTTGAATCAGTTATATTCAAGTGGGTTCTGGTTGGATTCATTTTGAATTTAGATTGGACTAAAATTAGATATAGATTGGCTTCACGCGTGAAGGGACAGAAATTGGAGGACTTATTTGCAATATCCATCATAACCATAAGGCTAAAGGGATCGCTGATTCGCGTGGATCGGTCGGTCGCCTCTCGCCACGCTAGTCGGCTGGATGATCGCGCTCGGTCGGCTCGTTCGCTGCGCCGGACGACCCACATCTCCGTCAGGTTTGCCCACGTCACCAACCTCCGGCTAGGACGCCCGCACATGAATCCGCAGGTTCCGGCACGATCGGCCACTCCACGCACCAAGGCGACATTGCCAGCCTATTCTCTTCCTCTATAAAAGCTTTCAGAGGTATGCCTGTTGGGGGGATTGATGATTATTGGAGTTTCCGTTTGATTAGAGGAGAGCTTCTTTGCTTGAGTTGTTCTGCACAGTGGGTGACAACAGAGGGCTGCGACGAACCGCCGTCGGAGGCTGATTCCGTGCAGTGGGCTTCGGATCGGCTTGGGAGCGGCAGTGGGCTGCAACCTTGTGAGACTTGAGGTCCTATAGGTGCTAAGGCTTCAATTACCCCATATTTCTTGTTGTTTTTCTTGTTCCTTTCTCTGTTTTAGTCTTGTTTCCTGTTAATATTAGTATTTGTTGTTGGTTTAGTTGCTAAATCGTAGTACTGGCTTGCTAATTTCTAGTTTCTTTCTGTTTCCTTGTCACCCAGTTGCTGAAATTTGATTCTCTATTATGCAAGCTAGTTGGGTTTTAAGTTGAATTAGATTTTCTATACTGATGAAACACTTGCAGTTGATTGCCCGCCATGTCCAAGTTAATTCAATTTCTAATTTGTATGGTAGCTAATTAACCTAAGTAACTTGATAAATCCTACATCTCATTTACTCAGGTTTCATGTACTTCTCTGATCTTCTTGAAATGTCCATGAGATTATACTTAAATTTGCAAACTTGCCAATTTAGAGTTAATTTAGTATAATCTCCTCACACAACCATCATATGGCACATTTGAGTCCAAGTTTTAATTTGTTAAAATCCAAATTTTTTTGAAAAGATAAATTAAAATCCAAAATTTCAAATCATATAGCCTAGATTATGTTCATAGATTACATCATTTAATTGCATGTTTAGGTCATTCAATAGATTATGAATCTTTGTATATATATATATATATATATATAAATCACCTCTTTGGTAGCTTGAGATTCGCATTAGCGAACCTCGTGCTACACCAGCATCTTCTAGCCCAGTGGAGAGGGAGCTTGCCTAAAACTAGGGGTCCCAAGTTCGAATTCATTCTACTATAATAACTAATTGGGATTGGAGTAATTGTGGGGTTTGGGGCAATGAATAAAAAAAAAAAAAACTATTTCTCAAACAAGTGTTGTAAGAAAATGGTAGAGGTAATGCTTAAAATGTTAGCAAGTTACTTGCTCTAAGTAAACAAATAAAAAGAAGATAAAAAGTTTGCAAAGAGGGCTATAAACGAATCAGTTCAAGAGAGTTTCGAGCTTTAATTTTTCGAGTTCAAGTTGAATTTGGTTGAAGTAGAGCTACAATTAGTTGAGCTTGAGTAAAAATTTTTGAAAGAAAGCTAATATTTTTGTGCACTAACGGCACAAAATGAATTCTGTAATATATATATATATTATGTGACATTATATGAGTGATAATTGATTCTAAAGCATTAATTTATTAATAATTAAAAATGCTGCATATACAGTGAAGATGCATTTATTATATAATTTATGCACTCATTAAATGTATGTCATGATTTTGAAAGATATAAATTGTAATAGAGCCAGCTTTGAATTGAATTTAAGTGAGTCTTGCTCAACTCAAAATCGAACTTTTTAATTTCGAATCTAGTTTGACTTGAGTGGAAAAAGTTTTTGATTTCAAGTTGGATTGAGTCTAATTATAAACTTTACTTTAAAATTGAAATATTTTTATAATTGTTTTTTAAAGATTGTAATATTTATAAATTATATGTGATTTATACTTTATTTTCTTATGAAATATTTATATTGTTAAAATTTCTTAAATATATTTTAAAAAACTTTAAATTTATATGCTTTTATTTATTTCGAGTTAATTATGAGTTGAGTTGAATTGAATTGAATTGATTTATTTTGAGTTAGATTTTAAATTGAAAAATTGGATGCAATTGCTAAATGTAATTCACACTATTTTTATAATTTTAATTAGGAATCAAACCAACAAAAAAAAGAACTAAGAATTGAACCTCTATAAAGAAAAAAAAACAAAAACTAGAAATTGAACCGATGTGGATCGGAAGACTCAGATCGTCATGGCTAACCTAATTGTTTCTTAGTCGAGCAAGTAGGCGATCCGCCTAGCCAGGTTTACACTTGGGATTAACTAAGGTCTGAGTTAGCATGTGAGTGTAGAGTTACACCGGAAAATGGAAGCAGGTTTGTGATAGACCTTAGGCATCCTCAATCACAGATGAGCTGAAGATCATTAATTTTTACTCTGGTAATTTGCAGTTTTTGCTGACTCTATTTCGAAGATCCCCTACACTTGAAGATTGTGTACAGTTTTATTTTCTGGCTAAATTATGTTTTTGTTTTGCAATTTTTGAGATTGTTTTGCAGTGGTGGTATTTTTTTCTTTTTTTTTTCATTTATTACGACTTATAGATTTCTGTTTTAGAGAAAACAATAATTGTCGGAGGATCAAAGCAATCAATTTTTTTCTCTGTCATTCTCGTTTTTGGTGTGAATTCCTGGGATCGGTTTGGAGAAGAATTCAATAGTCGGATAATTGCCTGCCTTTCTCTTTATCCAGATAACCGTGTGAATCATGCTTCTCCGAATTAGGTTATTTGTCTTTGATAAATTATATGAGATTTATATTTTGTATTCCATATAAATTAGGTTTGGAGTAGAATTAGATAGTCAGATAGTTGCCTTCCCTTCTCTTTGCCCATATAAATTAGAGATATTTATATAATTAAAATTTCAAAAATATATTTTAAAAAACTCTAAATATATATATGCTTTTATTTATTTTGAGTTGATTGTGAGTTGAGTTGAATTAAATTGATTTTATTTTGAATTAGATTTTAAATTAAAAAAAATTGAATGGAATTGCTAAATGTAATTTACATTTTTTTTTTAATTTTAACTAGGAATTGAACCTCTATTAAAATAAAAATAAAAATTAGAAATTGAACCGATGTGGATCGAAAGACTCAGATCGTCGTGGCTAATCTAATTGCTCGTTAGCCGAGCAAGTAGGCGATCCGTCGAACCTGGTTCACACTTGGGCTATATAAACTAAGGTCCGAGTTAGTGTGCGAGAGTGGAGTCACGCTGTGATTACTGGGTTAGAGAAATAAAGCGGGCGAGTAACAGATCAAAGGCATCCTCAATCATAAACAAGCTGGAGATCATTTTTATTTTTTTTCTAGTAATGTACAATCTATGAAGCATGAACACTTCAAGAACCACATCGTGTCAGTGTCAAACACACGGACACTCGGGGATACGCGAGGGCATGCGGGGACATCGTATCGGACATGCCACATGGCTTATCCTAATAAAATAATATTAAAAAAAACTAAATGACACTTTTTGGACATGCGAGGACACTTTAAGACACTTCTGAGACACTTCTAGGACATTTCTGAGATACTTCTAGGACACTTCTGAGACACTTTTAGGGCACTTCTAAGATACTTTTAGGACACTTCTGAGACACTTCTAGGACACATAAGATAATATTAATATTATATTTATTAATATTATATATTTTTAATAAAATTTATGAATATATCTATCTCGTTTTTTATTATCGTTGAAATTTTATTTAATAAAACTAAAATTTTTTGTTATTATTGTTAAAATTTTACACAATATGACCCTGTTTGTCTAGGAGTTTAAAATTAACCTGGTTTAATTTTAACCAGGCATATCACATCACACATAAAATTTAATATTAAAAATTAAATTTATTTCACATCCTACACATATTACTAAAATAATAACTAACTTATATCACATCCCTCACATATTCCAACATAATAACTAACTTTATATCATATCCCTCACATATCCCAACATAATAACTAATTTTATTTCACATCATTCACAACTTTCAATAAAAAAATATCTCCATCTAAATTTAATTTTAACCTTCTTAAATTTAACCTTACAAACAAACACACCCTATAAATTAAAATTCTAAGCTAGCCAAGTTAAATCAAATTTTTTTTCTTCTTTGTTGCCTTTAAGCCTTACAAAAATGAATCAATCGCAAAAAATTTAGAACTCTAGCTTCACATTTATCCTTCTTTCATCTTCAACACTGAGAGTATTTACTTTTTCTTATTGTCGTGCTCACTGCAATTATCCTAATAAGCATAATTGTATTTTCTCCTATGCAAAGTGAATCCTAAATTTATATCTCAAATCTTTTTAATACCGACCGTGTTTGTTTTCAAGTGCTCATCTTGATTCTATAAAACTTCAGTGCTATTTACAAGTTGTTTATCTTAGGATGTTTTGTATCATGAAGGATAGTGTGTTTATTTGCAAAGGTTAACTTTAATAAGGTTAAAGCTTTAGAATAAAAAAAAAAGTTTGACAAGGTTTAAGTTAAACTTGTATTATGATATTTTTTATAAAAAAATTGTGTATGATGTGAAATAAAGTTAGTTATTATATTGGGATACGTAAAGAATGTGATATAAAAATTATTATTTTAGTTTGTGTGTAGGATGTAAAATAAAGTGAATTGTTTATTTTATAATATGTGTATGGTATGAAATATAGTTAAATTTTAATATTTTAAGATTTATGTATGATATGATATGTCATGTTAAAAGTTAACAATATCAATTTTAATTGGCCAAACAAACACATTGTAACTTCTTTGTGGAAGGGAGTAGAAAAATAGAATTTTTAATATTCAAGTATGTGTATCTTTATACAGTCATGGTTTGATTTAAACTTATATTCATTCTTTAAAAAATTCGATTAAATGACAAGTAATGAAAGAATGCTTCCTGAATTCTGGAGGGGTTATTCATGAGTCTTGCCCTCGCAACCAGTGTAAGCATGCCCGATTGATTGAGTGTAGATACAGTCAAGTTCCTGCAAGCAAAAATTTGGAAATAGAGAAATTTGAATTTGTAATGAGATGTATTTACATGATGACATGGCATGCATTTTGATATGGCATACTGATGATTTTGCGGAGAAGTAAAAGTGTTCTTTGAGTCCTGTCATTATTTAAGGTGACAAATCAATGGCGAACCACTCTTCGTCCTCCCACATTATTTAATCAACACAGATCGAGTGTTGACTAATTATCCCTTTCCTACAGGTGTTTCGAGTAATGTCCAATAAATTTGGGACAATTCTTGTGCAAATTCCGCCAAACACGGTTGCATTTCTTTACACTTTTTCCAGGCTACTCAAGAAGAAAAGGATAGCCTGGAGTATAAGTTTTTTTGGGATGCCTTCAAGTGGTTGGTCAACTAGAAATATCCCGATTGTTTTATATTGAGATTTCGAACTCATAGAGGGTTTTTCAATGCAAGGGATTGGTTAATATTCGAACTGGCAAGCGATACTTTTTGTGAAGTCAGATTTTGCGTTAGAATTTATTATTTGAGGATTGTTTCTTTCTGTGTCGGAGGTCCCAGTGAGAATTACCATGACTTCAAAGAAGATATCACCACCTTCCTAGCGAAACTCTTAGCGGGCCTCGAAGCTTATGCCATCACAGGAGGTGAGCCATTTTAATATTGAAGTCAATATTTCCTATCTTACTAAGGTGCTTTATGGGATGGGTGGTCCTGCCACTGTGCACAATCATAGAAGATTAGAAGGTCCCAATTTACTTAGGGTGACATCTTGAAGAAGAATTTAATTGAAAGATCGTTTAGGAGATTCAACGTTTGCATGAGCTTGAGGACAGGATTGTCAAGAAATCTCGGCTATTGTAGAAGTAGTCGACAGGAAAGTTGGGAGAAGGCTAACTCGATTATAGAGAGATGATTTGATGAAGGTTAAGGAAGCAGAGGATGTTGCGACTAAGTCCTTATGGCGTATTTAGGAAGGCAACAAGAAGTACAATGCTGAAATGATATTTTCGAAGAAAAGGTTTCTCAGGAGGTTGAGTCACATCTTATTGTTGCATGCTAATCCTTTGCAGTGGAAGCCGTGAATGCATGCAGGATGAGCTTTGAATGTAGGCTAAACTAAATAAATATGATGAAGATATGATAGAAATCTCTTGCCACTACAAGAAAAAAGAGCTTAAGGACAAGTTGTCACTGATAGTATAAAAATTCACTAATAGCAATTAGTAATAACTTTTCTTATTGTCACTTAGCTGACTCTAATTTATCGTCGCAAATTCATATATTAATAACTAAATTCTGTTGTCACTAATTTAAAGTAATTAGTGACAAAAAACCTTCAATGACAGCACTCTTTTGGTGATGGCATGTATTATTCAGTGATGAAAATTTTAGTATCACTAAAGCTTAAGTTGTTGCTCAAATGCATTACATTAGTAACAACAATTGTCACTAAATAACTTTTGTTGACAACAATTGTTAGTAAAAAATTTCTTTTCAGTAACAACTTGTAGTATTCAATGATGAAAATTTTATCATCACTAAAAGTTATATTGTCAGTAAAACAATCTTAATCAATGACAACTACTGTTACTAAACATCAAACTTTGTGATAAAAATTTCATTAACACTAAAACCTGAATTATCACTATAGCAAATGCATTAGTGATAACTATTGTTGCTAAAATGACCAATTTTTAGTGGCGACTTATAGTATTCAATGACTTAGTTAGAAAAATTGAGTTACTGGATTTTGCCCATGTACAAAGAGGAAGAGGGAGACCAAAGAAGACATGGCAAGAAACTATAAGGAATGATCCTTAGTTACTAAACTTAGATAAGGAATTTGGTAACTGAATAGAGCGCATGGAAACAAACCCGGATTCATGTAGCGACCCCACCTAGTGGGATTAGGCTTGGTTGTTGTTGTTGTTGTTGTTTTATAAGTATTCAATGACAAAATTTTATCATCAATTTACAAACCTTAATCGTCACTAAAAACATGAACATTACGCGATAGTTTGCTGTCCACCAAATATACCTCTTTGTGACAACTTTTCATGACTTTGTGACAATTTACAGTTCTATGTGATTAATGATATTACCTATAATTTTTAAAAATTTACAATTAAGTTATTTAAATCAACCATCCATTCACATACAATAATCATTGAATAACAATCACTTGGGACTTTAAACGTGAAATAACACGGATAACATTAATGATATTTTATCTACACCAATAACAAATATCGCATACATTAAGTTCACATGAAAAACAAAAAATTCATTAACTCAAATCTCTCTTATGATTACGGACTCAATGTTGTCGATCATTCGATGAAGTCCTTATTTTTGATATTTTTGGTGAACTAAAGTTCGTGAATATTGATTCGATCAAAAAGCACATAAAGATTTAAAATTGTATGTATGAAAAAATACAATAATAAATAGATACACAAGAACAGAACGATATATAGTTCTTTCGGTCTTTCAATAATCTACTCCACTCTCATAGTTCCTCTTTTTGGGGTTTTGGCTTAAGTCAAGCTTTGTCATAGCCAAGCTGCAAGTCGTATATACCAAGGAAAGGCCTAGGCCCTTTTGCTGGGCTCAAGGCTCAGCCCAAAACATGTTTTATTTTACGTAGGATCAAAGATACAAATCTTACTAAATCCTTTTCTTAGGCTCAGATTCAGACCTTTGAAACCTTGTTACATTGGCTTAGGTTCTAAAACTCTCTCCACCAAAGAGCAAAGAGAATTCCAAATAAACAAAGTATGACCATAAGTGGCCTATAAGATTTTGATTTTACAAGTATGGTAAATGCACAATAAATATAAGCTTGTCTGGAGAGTACTTCTTTACATTTCTTTTTTATACTATTTGATGAGAACTTACCCCGGAAAGAGAAAACGAGTTGTAAATCAAAAATGTGAGTTATTTTAAGTAAAAGTTTTTTATAGAATGTAAAACTTTGTGAAAAATATTTTTTGATTATAATATCTTGTTTAACCTAGAAGCTTCTTGGCTTGTTTGATGATGGATAAACCAATGTTAGTTATTTCAGAAAAATAGGGGCTCTAAGATTGAAAGTTGTGTAGGCAAACAAGTGGATCGAGACTGATGGAGAACAACAGAAATGACTTTAGAATAAACTCTTATAAGGGTATTTATGTAAAAGTAAAAAAAATAATAAATCTTGGCTCTATAGTGATTAGTGAGTGATAAGAATGCACAACATAATTATATAAAGAGGTTCTTACTCAAACATAAAATAAAAATTATATTTGAGCTAAAAATTTTCTTTGAATGCAGCAAGATAGGATGTCTCGTAGGCTATTACCAGACGGGGTGTTCTAGCTTAGAGTTTAGACCCTTTTGCGCGGCTCAAGGCTCTGCCCACAATGTGTCTTTTTTACGTAGGATCAAGATACAAATCTTACTAGATCCTTTTCTTAGGCCTTGTTTGGCATGAGCCCAAAAATGGGCAAAAAATATTTTAAAATATTTTAAAATTTATTATAAATTTTAATAACCTTTAATTTCACATCCAACACAAATTCCAACCTTAAAATCAACTCTATTTCACATCCTACACACCTCCCAATATTAAAATAAATTTCTTTCCCATCAACTCTATAAAATAAATTATTTTCTCTTTCCTTACCTAAATTCATCCTCCAACCAAACAAGCCCTTAGGCTCAAAATTCAAACCCTTGGAACCTTTTACACTGGCTTAGTAATGCAGGACAAATGATTGATGATGCAGTTTAGAGATCAGTAAATTATATATAGCAAAATATTCACAAATTAATGCTAAAATTTTAAGACTTAATTTTGTAATGACTGAAAAATTAACTAAACCCGTAAAATCAATTTCTTTTAAAATTTTAAATAAATTAGATTGAAGATAATTAAAAAATTACCAACTCAGATTAGGGCGTAATTCGATTTCAACAAATTAGAAACAGAGTAACAGGATTATAGGATCTTTCAATATTTAACCAAAAATAATTAAATTGTACTCAATCATAATAGGTCGTACAGGCAAAATAAATTTGAGTAAATTGCAAACGAGCATGAAGATCCATGATATCTGGTTTAATCAGGTTAGAGGTTGCTGAAATTCGTACTTGAGTCAAGAATTAAAGAACCACTTTGAAATTTCTCCCAAAGGGTCGGCAGCAGGCGTGCTTGGATAGAGGCTGGTGGGTGTGGAGTGGGCAGACAGGTGCGTCGCGCGACGGGTAGGCTGGGTTCCCTACAATCGAGGGCAGCGTGAGGCGGTCGAGAGTGGCACGCAGCTGTCATGCGGGGTGCGCGGTCGGCAGGCGTGGGCAGATGCGGCTTGCACGCAGTGGGCGCGGCTGAACGGAGGTGGCAATCTGATTTAGTGATCAATGAATCCAGACACAATGGAAAAAAACCTTGCAGAGCGAGATGGATGAACCAGTGACTATTACAGTGAATTTGGATGCACAAGAAACAATTTAGAGCGAATGAGGGGTAGGGTTTATGAGAGGGGAAGAGTGGATCGATTTTGAAAAAGATGAGCTTGAGCGGATGGAGTTTAGGGATTTTCACCAAAGGCCCAAGCCCTTCCCTATTCGGGATATCGATTTGTTCCAGAATCAACAATCCCAAGGGAGAAGGCAAACAATATTCATTCAGCATTGGGAAAATAAGAATAACATGGAGACGTTTATATAGACCTCCATACAAACTGACTTAATAAGGAAAAATATATAATGTAATAATTTTCTCATACAAACGAGAAAATACTAGATAATATACTTAAAATAACAATCACAGAAATAGAAATAACTAATACAGAATAAATGCGAGAAATAGAATCAGCCCAAAATAGAATCTCTGATCAGTCAAAATGAATGAGGAGATTTTCAATTCACCAAGTCAGCAATCCACAACATCCATCTTTCCAAATCTGTCTTCACAGTCAGTTGATCCAAATTGAAGCAGTATGGCTAGACCTCGGCCGTCGAGGATAAACTCTGTCAGGAATGAATCGACAGTCGATCGTGGCGTCTCCACTACTTAGGTTCTAACTCTCCACACACAGAGCAAAGAGAAAACTCCTAATAACAAAAGTATGACCAAGTAGCCTATAAGATTTTGATTTTACAAGTAATGCTAAATGCACATATATATAGCTCATATTCGAGAACACTTTATGCTATTTGATGAGAACTTAGAGCCCCGGAAAAGAAACGAGTTGAAAACTCAGTAAAATCAAAACGTTGAGTTATTTTAAGTAAACGATTTTTACGGAACATTATATATCAAAAAATATTTTTTGATATATAATATCTTGTTAACTTTTAAAGCTTCATGGCTCGTTTGATGATGATAAATCAATGTTTGTTAGTTATTTCAAAAAATAGTTGTTCTAAGATTGAAAGTTGGTGTAGGCAAACAAGCGGATCGAGACTGATGGAGACATTAGAAATGATTTTAGAATTAGATTCTTATATGGTATTTATGTATAAGTAGAAAAATAATAAATCTTGGCTTTATAGTGATTAGAGAGTGATAAGAATGCACAACATAATTATATAAAGAGGTTCTTAGTTAACATAAAATAAATATTATATCTGAGCTAAATTTCTTTGAATGCAGCAAGATCGAATCGTCTGGTGGGCTGTTACGCGACGGGGTGTTCTAGCTTAGAGTTTAGGCAAACTGACTGGATAGTCTGTTACTTAAAATTGGACAGTAGTAAAAATTACCTCGTCCTATTTTATTAAGAATAGACGGGGCTATCTTTGTTAAGAAAGCTCAATGACTATTTTTCAAATATACTACTCTGTCTGTTTTGATCAACTAGACGATGTGATATTGACTTGTAGGAAAGTTTAGTTGTTTTAATTTTTTGATTGAGACAATCAATTAAGATTTCACCTTAACGACTGTATTTCAAATTAAAAGATATATGTGTCCTAGTGAGAAAAACGTACTTTTTGTTGCTCCAACACTTGACAAACTAAAAGAGCTTTGATTTGAAGATCTCTAATCAGTTGTAATTGAAGCGTGTGTAGTTGAATGAATGATATAAGTATAAAGCCAAAATTTGTTCCTTCACTACTTATAGTACTCCACATTATACTCTCGCTTTTTTTCTAAGAAAGTTATTTTTGGTTTTGTTTTACTATCAAGGGGGAGCTTAATCCTATTGTTATAGAAGGTAGGTCTCGCCCTCTACGAGGAGATATCAGCTTTGTAATGGCTTTTTCTTCCACTGCTCATTGGTTAATAAAGATAGGTTAATAGTGGGTAGTGTAAGCTTAGGTGTCTTAGGGGTGGACTAGGTGTAGCAGTTGTACCACCTAAAAATCTCCCTTTGTGCTTTTCCTTTCCTGCATTATTACTATTTGTGCTATTGTTATTTATTTTGTTTTTCAGTTTTATGTAGATCTTTCAATTCACACCCAATTTACCCTGCTCTTGGTGTGTAAGCGGTCTTTCATATTTCCTCCACAGTCCATGTAAAAATTTCAAAATTTTTGGTAAAGTGGAAAAATTAGAAAAGTTTTGAGATTTATTTTTGAATTAAAATTTATTTTAAGAAAAATACTTAGACAAAAATTTGAAAATATTTTATTTTATAGAGGACCTCCTTCGGAATATACAATAAAAATTTTAGAGCATTCAGTGGTAAAAATCAATTAGGAAAAATCAAAGAAAATCAAATCAACTTAGAGGATACGACTCAAAGAACTTCAATTGTAAAACTTTACTTGATCTATATCCAAAACTTTCCCTTATTAGTAATCACTAGGACTATTGTTAGATTGATTTCGAGTGAGTCGAAGGCAACTCGAAATCAGTCCAAAATCAAAATAGAACATGATTTGAGGTGGTTCAGCTTGAAATGACTTGATTTTGAGCCGGCTCGAATCATGATTCGAATTGGCTCGTAATTGTAAAAAAATGTAGAAATATTATGTATCCAATAGGATTTGATTTCAAAATTTTGAGAAGAATATGTCTTAAATCTCCTCTATTCTACTACTAAACTACTAGCAAAATTGTATATTATAACATTTTATTTATATATATTTATATTATATATCATATGCTTTACATATAACTTCGAGATGTTTCGAGCGAGCTTGGGCTAATTCGAAATCTACTTGAAATGAACTTTGAGCTAAAGTCCTTAGCTCATGATTCAATTCAAAATTTTTGAACCGATATCGAGTTAATTCAAAAACAGAATGAGTTTCGAGTGAGTTTTGAGTTTCAGATATTTTTAACACCCCTAGTAATCACTCCAACGGGAAAATACAACTTCATGTCTAAGTGGAGGTTCTAAAATGTTGAAGGGCTGTGAAACGCTCGAAGAGATGTAAGAGAATGGGAAAATTAAGCTTTTTATCAAAAGTTCAATGGAGAAGGAACTCAAGCAATTGGAGGAGTTTTTATAGATGATAATGTTAGTTCCTCCTTTGTGATATCGTGTTTTTATGTTTGATCAATAGTTTAAGTTAGTGTTATTAAAAAGCTTCCTGGTATTATTGTACAATATTAAATAAGAAAAAAACTTTGGTTGAAGATAAGCAAGCAAATAGATAGGATACATTGAAAAAATCAATGAATTTTGTGTATTGAGCTTAAGGAAACAATTAATTAGTATGCAAAGTTTACAGAGCAAAAATTAAAGTAAAAGCGGCCTAATTTTTAAAGGTTTGATGATTCATTTTTGGTTTATTTTGGGTAGAAAATATTGTAATATTAATCTGTGTGCGCAATTTGAGTCAGTTAAGTATTTGAGCATTTGGATCGTATTTTGAGATGAGTCTGTTCGATTTTAGGCTGATTTGGTTTTCATTTCAATTGTTTTTGCATTGATAGAGAGCTATTTCATAGGCTTGGTCTATCAGTGGCAAAGAGTACTATTTTTGATGGTCGACTAGTCGTGATAGTTGACAGTCTACCAGTGGTGGTTGTCAATCAATGGTAGTGACCACTATTTTTAGTGGTTGATCGGTTGTGGTCAACCAGTTGTTTCAATAGTGATTTCAGCCAATTTTCATGTGCTTTTTGTCTTTAAATTTGGTTGACCAACCAAATGGTTGACTAACCTTTATTTTGACAAATTATTGTGGCTATTCTAATTCCCATTTAAACTCTTTTTTTTTTATTCTTTCAAGCATCTTGAATTTTTTTAAAGAGTCTTTGAGGGTTGAATGAATAGAACATTTTTAGATTGTAGAAAATTCTTTTTAGTCCTTTGAAAATGTGTTTTGAAAAGAGCCCTTTTGTGGTGATTAGTTGGTGTTCTCTCTCGATTTCTTTGCATATTCAAGTGGATCTAATAATTTTGCTCAAAGAACAAAAGTGATCATTCTTTTTCATGTTGTGCAAAGAGATGGATTAGGTGATATTATTTTATTTTCTTATTCCTTTCATCTTTTCTTCTAGAATTATAATTCTTCTTTTATTTTTTGAAGAATAGAATGAAAGTGAGATTGTGTGTAACTTCTAGATGATTAAGGTTTAGAAGGGAGAAAGGTTGTTGTGTAGTGGTTAATAGGATTTCTCCATTTCCCTAGAGTCAAAGGAGATCATAAATAGTGAATTGTGTTTGTTTGCCTTTGTGCCATGGATGTAGGCACATAGGTGTTTGACCACATATATCATTTATCTCTTTCGTAACTTATTTATTGCTTGTTATTACTAACTTATTTTTAATTGTGTGAATAATTTTTAGGAAAAATTGCATTCGGACCCTTGAGGTCGAAAGGGCACTGTGAATTGTCCTAACTTTTTAAAAAACTCAATTTGGGTCTCTATTATAAAAGTGCTACAATTTTGGTTCCTTTTTAGAATTTTACCGTTTTCACTAGTTTTGTAGATGCAAAATGTGACTGGTTTTAATCATTTACACATTTTAAAAGACTATTACACTCACTTCTTTATTCTCACTCTTTTTTAAAAAAAACATAAAATTCAATTTCTCCGTAAAAATTAAAACTAAAAAAGTATTAATATTAACATTTTAAAATTATTTTCTAAAAAGTCATAAAATTAACAAATTAATAACTATTAATAAAAAATTAGCAATTATGGCGTAATTGTAACTAAAATTGTAGAATTTTTGCAACCTCAGGGACCCAAATCTATGTTTTTAAAAAATTGAGACCAATTTGTAATATCGTTTCAACCTCAGGGACCCTTATGCAATTTACTCTAGCTTTTAATTTTTAGAATTGTCTATTCACCCCTCTTTCGACAACCAGTAAAATTGTAGAATTTTTGCAACCTCAGGGACCCAAATCTATGTTTTTAAAAAATTGAGACCAATTTGTAATATCGTTTCAACCTCAGGGACCCTGATGCAATTTACTCTAGCTTTTAATTTTTAGAATTGTCTATTCACCCCTAAACCCTAAACTCTAAAACCCTCTAAAAAGATGATGGTTTGATTTAAGAGAACATACGGGAACATGTCTGGCTAGGGAGGGCTATAATCATTTCAACCTCAGGGACCCTGATGCAATTTACTCTAGCTTTTAATTTTTAGGTAAAAGCTGATTTTCAACATTCATATGTCTGGCTAGGGAGGGCTATAATCATTTCACTCACCAAAATTTAAATTAAGTTAAAAAATGTGACCGAAACTTGGCTTAAAATAGTAAAACAGCTTATCTTTTCTTAGCCAAATTTTGAACTGCACTGAAGTTATTAATTAAGGCAAAAAGGTAAATTAGTATAAGCTAGTTGGTGGATGACATGTTCACATGTTAGGCATGAGAAATATAATTGTCTCCCTAACTAAAACTTATTATAGCTCACAAATCTTGATCCAAAGTGGATAAAAAAAATAACAAAACAAGTGCTAGCAGTTCATTTTGAGCATGTTGGGGGATTTTGAAGCTGAAAAATATTTCGTTAGCATATTCAAATATGAGGCTAGGGAGACACTATAATTGCTTGGCCTCCATTATGTCATATCTACTTGAAAAATTAACCCAAAATTGACAAAAAGCAGAACACCCATTAACCAGATTTATGGGTTTGAAATTGTCAATTATTAGTTAAAAGGAGATTTGTTTGAGCTAATGGAGGGAGTTTTTAAGAGAGAAAATCTGGAATACAAAGTTCAAATATCAGGCATGAGTGACAAAATCATACCCAACCACTAAGAAGTTATATAAAATTAAAATATGTTCCCAAACTTGACAAAAACATTAGAAATTTGTTTTTTATTTAGTCAAACTTTAAGGCTGCTTTTTGAAAATTTTGGATTACGTTCTCTAATTTGATTTTAGTGTTAATCAAAATTAGTTTGCTCTTAATTGTGACTAATCTTGTAAATTAACTTTTTAATTATTATTAATTATATTTGATCTCCAAAAGTGAGCTAGAATAAATGCATGATACATACACGATATCTAAAATACTTGAGCACTCGTTATTCTCCATCATATTGAAACTTTTTTCGCACTTTTTGTCATTTCTTTCTCGACTTGGGTAGTGATCTTCATATTCTTCAAATTTTAGTCATGTTAGATTCATCTATTCGGTTTTTTATACTTGTCTTTTGTTTTCCTATAAATCTAAAGATACTATACTCTATATACGAAGGTTAGTCGGTTATATTATCTTAATGTGATTTTCATCATCAAAATTGACATGAGTTCAATAATAGTTTGTGAGTGGGTCCTCCGTATGTTTTCATAACAACACTTGAATTTCCCAATTCCCCTCATGCACTTTAGCCTGATCAAGGACTTTTCCTCTTTTCAATCACAGTTGATTCTTTGCCCTCTTTGGTTACGAGACTAGGTGCTTCCTACAGATCATTGTGACCGGAGAGAGAGGAAGTCATTCACTCATGCATTTTGGTTCATATTTCTCTAGTTTTTGAAGGTATGTAATCGATGACAGATTGAAAAGAAGGATAAGGTTAATGTATGAACAAATTCTTTTTGGACATTTGGGAGAGAATAGTTCCCATATATACTTTTTAAAAATAGTCCAACAAAGGAAGTAAAAATTCACAATTTTCTTTATACGAGTCTGTGGAAAGTGCAAACTTACCTGAGAGATTACTCAATGTTAAGCACTTGGACTAATTTGAAGCTAATTTTGAATCTTGGTGGCTATTTGCAGTTGGATCAACCTATATGACCTAGATGTAATTTAAACATGGTGTTACTCGTTTTTTGTTTTTTTGAAGGGCAGTGATCACTCAATTTTGAGCACTCTCCACCGCCCTTTTGTCATATGTTGCCTATCCTATTTATCTTTTGTTTTTTTGAAGTTCAGAATGCTATTCTATATTTATTTAATAAGAGATTTTATAATTTTGGCAAAAAATAGAGAACATTACAAAATGTTTTGCATACTATATTATTACAATATTACAAATTTAATGCTTTTTATGAGAAATTTTAGTTATATATTATTTATATTTTTCTTATTATATGTTATTTCTATCTAGTTATATATTATTTTGGTTTTCGCTGGGAATTTTAATGGAAACAATGCTTACTCTTAAGCAAGCACACATCGGATCATCTGCTTAAACCTGGAAGGAGAAGATAAAGGATGACTGGTGATCTTCTCAGGATCAATGCTCTGCATCTCGCAGCTACTATATGGATCCATTCACCTATGGTGCCAAAAGGAGAATCACTTTTCGACTATTGATTTTGAACATTATCTTATTGAAATGCATTAAAAGGTAGAACGCTATGCACTTTGGGGAACAACACATTCGAAATACTATGCATTTTGAATAATGTATAATCAAGTGACAGAGGAGCATCTTTTTTAATGGTTTTCTGAAGTCATATTAGCAACTCTGTGGAAGAGTTCACACAGTTTGGCCTTCATTTTTTTTCTTTTGTATCATGCATGCCCTTGTATGGTAGGTATGTCATGTAAACAATTGAGTGCAAAATACTTCATTTATTGTTGTTGATGCATATGGCTTTCAGGCTGAATATAAAAATTCAAAAATGGAAATATCAAACTAGAGCTATCAAAATGAAACCAAAATTTTGATTAAATCAAACTGATGTTTTGGTTTTGGTTTTTAATTTAGAGAATGACAGATTTTCAGTTTTGAGTTGGTTGTGTGGTTTATAATTTATAAAACTATGGTTATATTGAAGCTGCAAACTCTGACTGAAACCATTGTTAGCTAGCTGCTCTCATAGTTACAATCAGCAAACACCCTTTTCCCGGCTACCTAGTCAACTCTACTGCGGTGTGATGTGTCTCCAGTGGCACTTCTACATAGATGCTTATCTTTGAAGGCTTTAGCTGACATTTTCCTTCTCCAATACAGTCCAATACCGCCAATCTGTCATCCTCAACTGGTCACAGCATCTTCCTCCTCCAAGCATGGCACAACAGTGACGCCTAAAGATACTTCTGCTATTCTTCTTGCACCACAAAACTAAAACATGGAGAAGAGCATCTCATTGTCTTTGGGCCAACAATCTCCTTTCCTGGTAATTGTTGATCTTCATCGTAAGGGTTAGTAGTGTCTTTTATTTCTCTATTTTTTGTTTCCTTGGCAGGTTTTTACTGAGGATACTAATGCTGTACTCTTAGTTTTGGTGACCTTAGATCTTGAAATTGTAATATGAGAGAACACGTTTGATGGTCAATTTTGTTGGAAAGGTGTTGGAATATGTTGAGCATAGACATGGAGTATGAGGTTTACTTGAAATAAAGCTAGAAAGTCATGGGCAAAAATTATTTTTTATTATAAAAGTATATAAAAAATAATTTATATCTAATCTTACACAAACTTCAATATTAAATCACCATTTTATTTTATGTCCTGCACATTCCTCAATACATCAATTGACTTTAATTCATATTTTATACAATTCTTAACACATGAAGAAATTTTATTTTACATCTTACATAAATTATAACATGCTAACAAACTTATTTTATTTCACTATCATATACACATATTGAAAAAAGCTAAAAAAAACTATCTTCCAAAGCTTTTTTTGCTTTTGTTCCAAATGGGCCCTATAACATTCTCATGAAAACTGAACCTTTTTTTTGGAATGGGTATTGTGAAAGGAGGGGATATCATCAAGGCAGTAACTGATGTAGTTGTTGTTATTAATAGCACAACCTATGAAGTTTGTATAAGCATAATTTAAGATTCATCCTTGCTATTTATTTTGAGATGTAGTTGTTATTAATACCAAAACATGAAGTTCTTTTAAAGACCAAATGAAAATTTGTTCAATATCAACTTTTCTTGTCTCAAATGTTAATGTTATTGGTTATAATGTTAGCCAAACTGATAGTTCGGTTGACCTAAAATTGATTAACCCAATAATAAGGTTTGGTCTTGATTTCTTTTACTGATAAAGGTTATGAGTTCGTATCCAGGACAAGTTGATCATCCAAGATTGGTCATTATGACAGACTATGAAAAATAGAAATATAGGGACAATTGCTTTACTGTCATATTATAGATTTCCCTTCTAAATTATTCATTCTTTATTATGTATGTAAGAAGAATAGTATATTCTACTGCAGGCTTATTGTACTGTCTGTTGATGTTTAATTAGGATAACGATTTTCTTTTCAGCAATCAGATTAGAATGTGAGGAAGTATTGTGTTTTATCACAAGAGCACTATTACAGTTATGCAAACGTTTGTTGAGGTGTTGGAGGGCGCCTCATAATTTTGCTGACATTCTATATGGATGAGGCGATGGCAACACTTCACTGCTCAGGATACAGTGATCCAGGATGGGAACATGGTATTGCTCAGGATGAAAAGAAGAAGAAGGTAAAATGCAATTATTGTGAGAAGATAGTGAGTGGGGGCATATACCGACTGAAGCAACATTTAGCTAGAGTTGCTGGTGAAGTTAAATGTTGCAGAAAAGCTCCTAAGGAAGTGATTTTGCAAATGAAAGAAAATTTAGAAACATATCGAGGTAGCAAGAAGCGTAGATTGGTTGATGATGAAGAACAAATGTTTGATCTGCATTCAGGTGATTATGAGGAAGGGGGGGATATTAGCTACAAATGTAAAGTGAAACGAGGAATCAGTAGCAACAAAGGTGTGGATCCAAGCATGACGCATGTGAGGTCCTCAGGAGTTGATCCTGGTTGGGAACATGGTGTTGCTCAAGATGAGAAGAAAAAAAAGGTAAAATGCAATTACTGTGAGAAAATAGTTAGTGGGGGTATAAACCGTTTTAAGCAGCATTTAGCTCGGATTCCTGGAGAAGTAGCATACTGTAAAATGGCTCCTGAGGAAGTATACCTTCAGATGAAAGAAAACATGAAGTGGCATCGTACAGGTTGGAAAAGAAGGGCTGAAGTTAAAGGACTTACTGTATTTCATGTTAACTCGGAGAATGCAGAACTTCCTATTGAAGGAAATAAGTTGGTTGAGTCTACTGGGGATGAAGAGGCTTGCAGTCTTCAGTTAACAGAAAGGGGAGAGATGTCAAGGTTTCTTGCTGATGGTGATCCAGGGCTACAGCTAATGAACAATATTTCAGATTCTTCATTTCCAAAGGCACATAAAAGTCATTTGGCGTCAAATTGCAAGCAGCCTATAGTTAAACCCAGTGATTCAAAAGGTCATAAAGAAGTAATCTCGGCAATCTGTAAGTTCTTTTATTATGCTGCCATACCATTTGATGTTGCAAACTCTTCATATTTCCTCAATATGCTTGATCTGGTTAGTCAGCATGGTCAAGGATTGAAGGCTCCTGCTGCAACCCAGATTTCAGGTCGATTCCTCCAGAATGAGGTTGCAGATATCAGAGAATATATGTCAGAATTTAAGGCTTCATGGAGTGCCACCGGCTGTACTGTAATTTTAGACTATTGGAAAGATGTCCAGGGGAGGGCACTTGTGAATACTCTAGTATCTTGCCCTAGAGGGACATTCTGTATATCCTCTATTGATGCGTCTGATATCATTGAAAATGTTACAAATCTTTTTATTTTATTGGATGGCATTATTGAGGACCTTGGCGAAGAAAATATTGTACAGGTACTTGAGCCTTCATCTTATTTTGGGGCAATTACATTCCTAAAATCTTAATTACATCTGATCCCCAATTATTCAATTTTATGTACATGCTCTCTGATTCTTTTCAACACTACGAATTAACTCCTTCAGTTAATGAACATACAAAATCTATTGCCTGGAAGTATCAAAGACTTGAATAATCTTAGTTTTGATTTTTAACTCTCAGTTCTTGGATGTTACATACAATCATCCTAATGCTTTAAGCACCATTGAGCAACGTGGTTGTATTCCTCTAAAAACAATTAGGGAACTTGTGTACTTTGAACTGCAAATTGAAGGTAGTATTTTGCCTGCTAAGCATAAAAACAGTGTATCATATATTATGTAGCTTGAAAGCTTGCTTTATGTTGCACTAGTTTAATCCAAGTATTTCCAACATCCTTATTAGAATTTACCATCAAACAGATAATAACAGAAAATACAGATTGTTTTAGAGCCGCTGGTAAGCTCTTACAGGAAAAAAGAAGATCCTTATTTTGGACTCCCTGTGTTGCCTACTGTGTGGATCAAATTCTTGAAGATTTCTTGAAGATTAAATCTGTTGAAGAGTGCATTAGTAAAGGCCAAAAGATCACAAGGCTTATTTATAACCAAAGTTGGTTGCTGGATCTTATGAGAAGGGATTTTACTGCAGGAAGGGACCTTCTTAGACCAGCAGCAACCAGGTTTGCTACGAGTTTTATCACTTTGCAAAGTTTGTTGGGGCATAGAACTGCTCTCAAAAGAATGTTTCAATCTAGTAAATGGCTTTCTTCTCAATCAGCCAAATCAGAGGAAGGTAAAGAAGTTAATAAGGTTGTCTTGAACAATACATTCTGGAAGAAGGTGCAATACATAGTTAAATTTGTAGAACCTCTGCTGAATATTGTTAAAAGGGTGGAGAGTGGGGATGGCCTGTCTATGCCTTTTATTTATAATGACATATACCGAGCTAAACATTCTATTAAGTCTATGCATGGCGATGATGAGCGGAAGTACAGTCCATTTTGGAATGTGATGGACAGCCATTGGAATACTCTGTTTCACCATCCTCTCTTCGTGGCAGCTTATTTTCTTAATCCCTCATTTCGTTATCGTCCTGATTTCATGGCGGTATGGATTATATGTGGTTAGAATCTTCAAAGATTTTTATCATTTTCTTAAATTTGATTTTTTTTACTTCTTCCTTTAGCTGCCAGAGGTGATCCGTGGTCTTAACGAATGTATAGCTCGACTGGAACCAGATCTTGGGAGGAGGGTTTCTGCTGTTGCTCAGGTAGTTGGGCTGTCCCTTCCTGCTATTAGTTTTTCCTTTATTTTGTTTATAGCCTCATGGAGTATCAAAAATTATTCAACCTCTTTTAATGCGTGTTTCATCGTCTCACTCGTCTCAGATCTCTGATTTTGTTCTTGCAAAAGCTGATTTTGGAACTGAATTGGCTTTAAGTACAAGGGCAGAGCTGGATCCAGGTATCTCAGAAAGGGCAAGCCCTTCAAAATTGTCATATTATTTACTTCAAATAATATTTTCAAATTTCCATCCTGATAGCTATTTGTTTGATTTCTAACTGATATAATTCTCAAAAAAATTTCATATCGGTAGCTGCGTGGTGGAAACAACATGGTATAAGTTGTTTGGAGCTTCAAAGGATTGCCATACGCATTTTAAGCCAGACCTGTTCTTACTTTGGTTCTGAACACCAGTGGAGTGTCTTAGATCATGTTCGTATTCAGAGGCAAAGCCGCTTCTCTCAAAGAAGGTTTACGGATGTTGCATATGTCCACTACAATTTGCGACTTAAGGAGAGACAGTTAAATAGAACAAGTGATAACCCAATTTCTCTTGATAATTTCTTGTCGGAAACCTTGTTAGCTGACTGGATTGTTGATGCAAACAAAACAGGTTTGCTTGAAGACGAGGTACATCCACGCTTTCTTTCTTGTTTAGAAACCTTCATGACTATGGTAATCTCTTGAACAGGCTCATTGAAATTTAGGCCACTTTCTATCCTGAATAGCAACTTTAATTCAGTGAATCATTTCCCCTCATGTTTTCTGTATTGCATGTTTGCAGCTAACTTTGTTTCCAGCATGTTGCACAGGTAGGCTGATGTTAATCTAAAAGTTTTGACATGACATACAACCTTACTGGCTTTGCTAACATGAAAGAAAATTTGAAATAGGGGTCTGAGTTAGTAAACAGCTGGTTTTCTGCCTCTTCACATATTTGAGCCTTGTTCAACATATTGGAAGCATCTGGCTTCCTCAAAGAGCTCACAATTGCCTACCAATGGTTCCAGTGAGAGTTGTTAGTTGATTTTCATGCTTCCTCCTGGCTTCTTCTGCTCCTATATGATGCCATGGAGTTAGCCTTTTCTTATAAAATAAAGAATTCACATGTCATAGGTTGTAAGATCAAGCTTTTAGGTTAATTGGCTGCAATTGTTTTAGTTGGAATCATAGATGTTAATTTCAAGCCTAAATTCCCTTTTCTTTTCTTATGCAAGTAAAGAATTTCATACGTACCTTGGAAGCCTACTCAAATTACATATTCAGCTCCAATTTTTTGTTTTATGTACTTGCAAACAAATCTCGTAAACTCTGCTAAATATTTCTCAAGTTACTCTTCTGATATGGGGTACATGTTAGCGTTGTTGTTGCTACTACTGTCATCATCGTCGCCAATGCTGCTCCCTTGCACTGCATTTGGGCGGCAGGTTAGCATTGGCTGGTAATGGCTAATTACATCCCTTATTGACCACTATAAACTGCAGATATCTCGTGTTGTTCAAAAGGTTTGGGGGATGCCTCAAATAAAACTTACTGGGGGCATAAATATATTATGCAAGTAGATTTTAGGGGCTAGTATGAAATTCCCTATAAAACTTGATCTCAAGTTCAGAACTGCCCCTCATATAAATTATTTCTTGTGTAAAGTTTAATTGTATTCAATCTATGCAAGGGCAAGTTAGCATATAAACTTGTTTGATCTCACAATTTACAAGCTTAAGCTTTTATATCATATATTTTTGTTCAACAATGCTGAGCTGATATATTCAAGTCTCCCTCTTCAGAGATATTAAGCAGATTATCTCATGTTAAAAGCCTTGGCTTTAAAATCCCCTTTTGCAACTGGTGATCATTTGCATTGTTATGTATCAGGAACTCCATTATAATGAGATTGAAGAAGGAGAGAGCCATCAAAATCAGGAGAATGATCATCAGTACTTCAATTTGGAGGAAGGGAAGCTTCACAGCAATGTCTTAAATGCCATAGCTACTGGTTTAGAGCTTCATCCTGCAAGTGCTGGTGCTGTAGCTGACCAAGGTGATACTGATCTTGACTTTCTTGATGAACATTATAGTGAATAATGTCTCCTATTTTCATCTGCGAAATTTTGAAGTGTAAATGGATCCAAATGGCCATTGTTGTAGATTTTATTAATGATGGTGTGCAATGTGTAATTTGTCTTGTGAATATTTGTTGACTTGGTGCATATGAGATTTTTTGTACTCTTGAGCAATGGTTGGCCTTAAAATGTGCATTTGTGTTATTTATTTGAACTCCTTTGATCTTCATTGCCTTCTTAAAGGTGTGTTCTTTTGGTTATGGTTGGCATCGAGTTGAGTTTGATCAAATCAGCTCCAGCTTGAATTCAAAGTTTTCAATTTGAAACTGAGTTTGATTTGATTTAAGAGGAGTTGGTTCATTATTATCTTAGTGTTATATCATACAATTTAGATAACATGATATTTAGATATCATTTTTTAATTAATAATTTTATAATTTTATAAAAAATTATTTATAAATGTCATTTCTAGATAACATGACACAACATTGAGATAATATTGAACCAAATGCTCTCTTAATTCAATGGAATTCAATTTCAAATATGTTCTTGAAATGAGTTAAAAATTTAATAGCAAATTGTCTATTTGTATGTTACATTACTTAAAATCTCATTTCATGTTTTCTTCTATACTTCTGTGCAAGTGTAATTTTGCATCCATATGCAAATGTTAAGTTGATTTCTTATGTCAAATTATTTTATTTTGATAAAATTTATCCTGAGCATGCAAATAATTTAAATGTAAAGGGTAAATGTCATTCAAGTATCTGAGATTAAGAATAATATCAATTCATGATTTAAAAAATCTTTTATGAGGAGCCATAGCCATGGCTGCTCAGCGCTGCACCATGAACAGTTGGAGTGCTGAGGGTGCAGCGTAATTATTCCCATTTTATTTTGTTAGTATTTTTAATGAATGCTCTTGTGAATTTTCTAAAAATCTCTCTAAAAAATAAGGAGTAGAAATGATTATTTCTTGACAAGGCCTGTTAAGTTGGAGAGATTATTGTTTGGTAGGCGAAATATATTATCAGATTGATTGTTTGGTATAGTTTATTAGATAGTCCAATATACTATTATATTCAGTAGGTATTCAGATAGGTATTTGTCCAGAAAAGCATATATAGCTTACGATCACGTAGGTATTACAAATACAAATATTTTTTTCAATTAATATTTACACGATCTCATATTATACCTATCTTTTTGCTCATGTACTGACCATCTAATAGAGTATACCAGACATTATATTATAGTAATGTCTAGTTCGGTAGGCCACTTGGCGTCTTAATGTTATTTGTGTGCGACGGGTTCCTCTCACCTATATGGCAGTCACTAATAGGCGAGTGAACTAGTGATGTGTTCCGCTCATCGGGTGCAATAATTTCTGGCTGAGTTCGATGAGATTAAATTAGTTTCGTTTTCAGATAATTTGTGTTGAAAAGAGTGTAGTTATAAACCTGAGATTAAAATAAAGAATGTAATTATTAAACCTTATTTTAAATTTTAATATGTATTATGCATATTATGTATATTTTATGTATTATAAAGTAGTTAAATTGATATTATTTATGTTTTTTTTCTCTAATGGATATTCTACATGATAAATGTAATTTGCAAAATAACCCGTTTCAAAAAACTTAAATGCTCATACATATATTATCGAAATTAATAAATGAAATTTTTCAAAAGGTTAAATGAAATAGAAGTACATTTTTTTTAAAAATAGAAGTACGATGAAGAGAATAGTATATCATTCTAAGAAGTTGCAAAGAACTTAAAAGCTATATAAGTTGATTTAGTGCACCCGAGTCGACTAAGTATTTGAGTTGATTCTAATATTGGTGTCAACGTGTACTGGTTTGTTGTTGTCTCCTATGATCATCGATAATATTAATATTATCTTCGCTCATGGAGTTATCTACTTTTTATTTTATTGTTGGCCACGTGTCGTGTATCACTTGTGTCATTTGTGAATTCGTGATGTATAAGAGGATTGCCTATTTGCCGACTATATTGGATCAGATACAAACTCTGACGGTCCATTTCTTTTATCGAATAATAGAGAAAATTGAATTATGTATTACGCCCAAATGTACTATAAGTTATGATAATTTCAACTTGAATTTTCTTAGGCTCGTTTGCCGTCATTGTCGATAAAAATCTGAGTCAACTCGGAGATTTTTAAAAGGAAAAACTTGATGGCGGTGTTCTTGTAGTCTTTTGCATAAGATCTAATCCGTCAAACTTGTAGTTTTGTTTTATTTAGAACCATTTTGTGATTGAGAAGAATGAGAGTTATGTTCTGCTAAAAATAAGTTCTTTTCAAAATTATCATAATATTTAATTCAGAAATATTTTTTTTTTCTATTGGAAAATTGGCTCTATCATCTCTTGTTCTTTAATCTGAAAATAGCATTTTGAGCTCGTATAAGCAATAATTTAAAGTGGGTATATGATATTGAACAATTATATTTAAAATTGAATTGATTAAATTTAATTATGATAAACACTCTTTTAGTTGTGTAAAAATATAATTTTAATCAGTTTCTTATTATTTGAATAAGCATTCATGCTTAGATTTAAATTGCGAGATAATTTTATATCGACTCTATTCGTCCTCATTCCTTAAACGTATTAAACACACTTTGTTAACTGTCTCTAATTTACGTATAATTAAAATTCGTAAATGCTATCATAGTTAATCTTTACGAATGTTGTACTCTCTTTCGATTCTTAATCATACGGAACGTATCTCTTAATCATCTAATCACTTCAAATTTGGCCCTCCAATTAAGATGTTTTAAGATTTCAATAACCCTGAATTTAATTATAGTTAAACTGATATCCGTCACCCTTGCCCCCTCTGGACCCTCTCCAAGTAGGGGTCCGCAAACTCAACCCGAGCTTGGCCCAATTTAACGGCTATGGGTCAAGCTTATACAGAAATGAGTTATAGTCAGTCAACTCAAATTTAACTCGTGTATGGGTTGATGGGCCAATCCAATTATGAAGGCCCAGCAATGGCCCGTCCGTCAAATATTTTTTTATTAATTATTAATATGATATAATAATATTTTTAATGTTCTAAATTAATTTTTTATGATTACATTATTTTAAAATAAAAATATTAAATTTATTAAATTTTGATGTGTAAATAAATTTGCAAATCGGGTCGGATAACTTGTTATTTTTCGCCCGGGAAAGGTCACAATCGTACCTGCAGAACTTCCGGCATCGCCACACCAGTAAATGATGGGATATGTTAAATTATTGAATTTTTTTAATATTTTTTTGGGCAAATTACATCCAGGTTTCTAAGTTTTAATAAATTATCAAATAAGTTTTTTTTATTTTTTTATTATTAAATTTTTTTAAAATTATAATTTTAGCCCTGCCTCTCTCTCCTCCCGATATTCACGCGCGAGGCCGCGCGGCCCGCACGCTTGTGCGGGGATCGGGAGGAGAGAGAGGCCGCGGTGGGTCGCACACGCCACGCGCCCGCGGACCTGCCGGCAACTGCACGGCCCGCACGCGTCCGCAGAATCGAAAGAAGAGATAGGGGCAAGATAAAATGGTAATTTTAAAAAAATTTAATAATAAAAAATAAAAAATACTCATTTGATAATTTATTAAAATTGATCTGGATATTATAATTTTAAAATCGTGAAGCTATGCGTTATTAAGCGGTAAACTCAGAGGTGTAGATCAGATCATAAGGATAATTTTTTAAAGCAACAGTTATTAACGAAAAATATTTTCCATAGTTTTCGTAATTTTTATAAAAATTTTCATAATTTTTAAATCAAATTTGAGCCGAGCAGGTACGGCTGAAGCTCGTCTCATTGATTATGTAGATCAATTTGAGCTTAGAGCTAACTCCACTCAACTAACATTTAATTTTGAGTTAGTTTAAATTTTAATCGAGCCAACTTGAATTCCCAATGAATTTATTTTTTAAAAAAAAAAAAATTAAAACAGTTTTTAATGGTTTTATATTTGATCAACTGTATTCACTTATTTATTAAACAAATATTCTAATTAAAATAATAAATAATATTTTTTAAAAAATAAATAAAATTCAAGCACAGTTTGGTCGAATTGCTCTAATTCAACTACAACTAGAACTAGTCTTGATAAAATTACGAATTATGAAAATGTCTTATAGCTCAACTAACTCGACTTAAATTTAATTTAAGCTAAATTTTGATTCGAACATCGAACAGTTATAGATTTTGAGACCCAGATATTTACACTCGGCTCATTTGCATCACATATATTCATCGTATTAGCTGGACGATGAGTTTGGTAATCTCACGCAGAAGAAAAATATCGTGCACGATGTGGCAGTTGACTAAGCCTAAATTATGTTTTTAAATTTGAGAATTTTATATATAAGTTACACAAAATTTTAAATATTATATTTTTATTTAAAAATATGCTACCCTAATTTAAAATTTATGAATAAAATGACATTAAGTAAATTTGTCCCTTTAAATTTTTGAGAAAACATTTATTTATGCAAATTTCTTTTAATAAATCGAACTAGCACTTTAGAGAATCAAGAAATACTTTGTGTTCTACATATATGATCTGATAGTTGGATTCAAAATTTAAAATTATTTATTAAAAATATGTATTCTACAAGTGAAAGATTTGATATGTTTTCAAAAAAAAAAGAAAAAGAAAAAGAAATAGATTTGATATCTTAAAAATTATTGGATTCGTGCATCTCACATGAAACCCAACGAGAAAGTGAAATACGATACGACGTGTTAATTATCGTATAATTATCATTCTATTTTTTAAGTTTTGGACGAATATTTTATGCTTATATCATTTTTAATGGCTATACCAAGCAAAAATATCATGTAAATTATAATTTATAAGAAATATTATTGATTCTCATAAAAATAATATATATACAGAACAAATACAAATTATGTGAAGTAGAAATAATTGTTTAATGGCATTGCTCAAATATGTGTTGCCCTCACCAAATTTAATAATTTTTTTCTTACAACAATGTAGCAATTGCTCTTAACTCCTAGATAGGACAACTTCTAGAAGGCAATTAGAATTAGGGGCGGCAAAACAAGTCGGCGAATTCAGGTTGAATTCGATGAACTCGAATTCAACTGATCCGAATAGCCTCAACTCAAATCTAACTCATTCATTAAACGAGCTAAAATTCATGACCCGAATACAATCTGATTAATAAATGAATCAAGTTGGTGGGTCGATCCAACTTATCTATAGAGTAATTTTTGTTAAATGTCAAACTCGAACTCAACTTGATCTAATTATGCTTAACCCGAATTCCACATGTTTAATAGACAGATCAAAATTCATGATGCATATCTGAAATTTTTAGATCATGTTAAGTCAGATCGTATATTGCCACCCCGAGCTAGAATAGTTTATTTTTTTATAGTAAAGTTGTCATTTATAATGACAATTACATGAGATTGCTTAAAAGTATATTATCTTTTACGACTTTTATGAATAAAAATAGAGGCCAAATCTAACCATGTCTGTTGTGTCTCCACAAGAAGAGCAAAACGTGCTAATTTGGGTGCCACTTTGTTGCCTTCCTGATGAGTATGAGATATGATGCATTTATCAAAGAATTTTAAGCTCTTTCTCAAGTAGATTAAGCGTGTACTCACAATAGAAAGATCTCCTCCCGAGACTCGTATTATTTTGATGGCTTCCGTTGAATCACGTTCCAACCATAAGTCGTTCACCTTTAGCCTCTACACTAAATAGGCCGCCAATTTTGCCATGAGACATTCCACAATTATCGGTTCATCGCTTATTATCATAAAGCAGGAGTGTTAAAAATATCTGGAATTCGAAACTTGCTAGAAACTCGTTCAATTTTAAAATTAAATCATGAGCCAAGAATTTTGGCTCGAAGTTCATTTTGAACCAATTTCGAGTTTGACCCCGACTCTCTAAAATATGATTCGATTTGGCTCCAAATTATATGCATTCATGAATAATTTTTATATAATATGTATATATAAGTTAGTTTATTGATTTAACGGTAGAGTAAAGAAGATTTAAAACTTATTTTCTTTAAATTCTACGTTCTTACTTATTTTTTATAATTGTGATTTGATTCAAACTATGATTTGAGCTAGTTGGAAATTGAGTCGATTCAAATTGGCTCAAATCATATCTCATCTTAATTTCTGACCGACTTAGAGCGAAGTAGAGCTTGAAATTTTTGATTTCGCGTTGCCTTCGATGTCTCTCGATATTTTTAAGTTTGAGCTATCTTCAGCTTGCTCAAAATTAGTCCAATAACTGCCCTATATCAAAGTGATAATTTTATATTTTATATAATATTATTTAAATATATTATTAAATTAAATAATTAATTTTTTCAAAAAATAATATGTTATGCCCGTAACAATAATATCAAATTAAATATCACCTAAAATCATGAGTTCGAGCCAACCCAAATCTTAATCGATCTAGTTCAATTAGCGAATCTGACCTCCAAAAGAATTTTGATCGAATTCAATTAGTCGTATACCGTATCGAATAAGTTTTAAGTTACGCTCGCAAAGCACCCATAAACCTAATCAACATATTATTTCACATGCTAATATGTGAATAAAAACACAAGAAAATTACATTTCACTTTTAAAAGATATTATTTCACTTATTTAATCTCTAAAATTAAATATTTACATATATCACTATATACTTTAAATATATAATTACAAATTATACTCATTCTATTAAATTTAGTAAAATTTAATCTTTCATTTTATTAAAATAAGATTAATTACAAATACATCTCTTTAGTTTGAGCTTAATGAGATTAAGTCCCTCTACTTTTAAAATTAACCAAATAATTCTAATTTACAGTAAAATATAAATAAGTCTTTTAATATTAATTAAAATACTTAATAAATAATATTTTTTCTAATTAATAGGTCAATTTAGACTTTATTTTTATCTAAAATATTAATATAATAAAATATTTTCTATTGAGTCTCTTTATTAATGTAAAAAATATTTATTTATATGTTATCTTAAACTATAGAATCTACTTAGTTAATTTAGAAATTGAAAAGACATAAATATATATCGGTCAAAATTAGACGGATTTAATTACTATTAAGTCTATTAAATAAAAAAATCTAATCATTTATATTAATATAAATATGCAAGATTTATAATTATCCAATAATAAATATATTTTTAAAAATTAAATGAGTAAAAAAATTGCACTTGAAAGGTGACGTAATCCTATATTATAACTAGAACGATAAGCTTTTGAAATAATTGATTAGGTGACAAAGGATGGGAGAATCTAATTCAATTATATTTGAGATGCTAATGTCCATTCTTTGTTAAATCAAATATATAATTATAAAATATTATGTTTTTTTTTTATACATTTTGATAACTTTAATTTAAGAATAAGCTAAAAAGTATTATTCACTTTCCTGAATATAACGATAAAAAGGTAACAAAAGCTTGCATACATTACGTTACATATTTTTACAATCGCTTTATTCGGTACATTCTGAACTGTAAACAAACGGGCTAACTAATCAATGTCGTCGATTTATAGAATAAAACTTATATGTCAATAACGTAAATTCAAACTCAATTTTGTACTTCTTGAACATAGAATATGTACAGTTTATCGGAGTCTGTTACTGACACATCCACTGAAGTAGTACTCTCTCCGTCTTCTAAAAGTTGCCTTTATTTTTATTTTTTAATCTTAGTTAGAAATTTTTACCCCAACAAAACAGCTTAAAATTTTCAAGCTGCTTAAAGTCATTTTAAACTTCTCAAAATACAAACAACAACAACAACAAACAATCAAGCTATTATCACATTAAGTGGGATCTGCTACATGAATTCTTTGTTTCTATTTAAACTTCTTAAAATACATGCTATGAAAAAGATGACTTAAATTTTAAGCTGCTTAAAATTTTAAATATATTATACTTAAAAAGTTTAAGCTGTTTGTTAACAGAACTACCAATTTAACCAAAAAAATCATTTTTTTCCTCGAAAAATAGATGCAAGAAAGCATTCTAGCCTCATGAATAATTCAATGTGCTATTTAGTGAAATTGTGCTCATTATTGTAATGGTTTCATGTTTATTTTGTCTTGGCATGAGACTCATGTTTGTTAAATTTCAATAATTGCTGAATCTTATGAGTGACACATTCATGATTTCAGTGTATATCAACAAAAGACAACTAGACAAATAAAAATAATAAGTGAAAATGGCCATCAAAGGGGGTTTCACATTAGGGCATCTTCAGTAGCTGCATTCCTTGATGCTTAATATGCTCAGTTGGAAGATTCTACCATGAATAAATCCAATCACAGGTTTAATTGTTTATTCTTGATGCTAAGAAGTGTCATTGTTTGCTGGTGAATGGCCTGAAATCAGCATAAATAGGACAAGAAATGAAGAAATTTCATTAGAAAGAGAACAAAATTTGAAGCTTCTCATAATCATATTTAATACTTCCATTTGGTCTCAATTTGTGCCCAACTACTTCAAAATTACCTTTGTGTTGATGTCATAAAATAGCACATTCTATTTGCAGGTATCTGCAAGAATCTGTTCTTATTTTCCTGTGAAAGCTAAGGGTGTTAATATGGATCGAAGATCGAAAATCGATCGAAAATTGAATCGATTTTAGATCAAATCGAAATCGAGTCGATTTAAATGAGCCGACTAACGAGCCAAAAGTTCGGCTCGATAATAATTTTGAGTCAATTTTGAGCCAGGGTAGGCTCGGCTCGATCCAGCTCGAAATCGGCTCGAATTAAAATACATTTTATATTATAATACATATATATATATATATAATATATTAAATATAATATATATATATATGTTATATAACATATATGTATATATGTTATATAATATATATGTATATATATTATAAACTGAGCGGATCTCGAGCCGGATCGAGTTGAGCTTACCCGGCTCGAGATTGGCTCAAAAAAAATTGGGATTTGATTCATTTTTCG
>KZ452013.1:4272295-4288469 GCA_002786265.1 Apostasia shenzhenica | reverse complement strand
CTTGCGGCTTGAAGTCGATTGGAATCGACTCGAGCCGGCTCGAAGTCGAACTCACTCGAGCTCGAGTCGATTTCGAGTCGATCGAAATGTGATCAATCCGATTTCGAGCCGATATTGGCTCGGCTCGAAATCGGATCGATAACAGCCCTAGTGAAAGCAAAAGAAGGTCTAAAATGTAGGAGCATTTGCATATATAACATACACAATTATCTTATTGTGTACTTCATGACATAAAAATAAAAGGATAATAATAGCGTGTAGTAATAATAAAACTGCCATTTACGGTCACTTGTAAGACGTGTAAGACGCAACAACAACAACAAACCGCCAAGCCTTTTTTCCATTAGGTTGTATCAGTTATATGAATACTTTATTTTCATTGCATTATATTAAATAATAGCTTCATAATTAGCTATACTTATGCGCATTTATTTTCATAGCTTCTGTCGTATCTTTTTTTGTCTCCTCCTCTAGATCTTTTTACATGGGTGAGATCTAAAAACTCAATTCTTTTACTAAAACTTCTATGTTTCTATGATATATATGTCCACCATCTAAGCTGACTCTCTGAGCTTATTCTCAATTGAGTCAACTTCAACCATCACAAAAATATGATTTCTCATTTTATTTTTTCATGCAAACCCACCTATCCATCTTAGCATCCTCGTCTCGTGACACTTATTTCATTTTCTGTTTTGTAAACCAATATTCAGTACCATATAATATCGCTAATCTTACTACTGTCATATAAAATTTACCTTAACCTAAGTGAAATGTTTTTTTATTAACTTTAACCAATTATACTGCTTTCATGTGAAATGCACTAGATCATTCCTGAAGCTAATTAAGTTCGTAGATAATAGAAATGCAAAAATATAATGAATCAATTGGTAACAAGAGATTTACAAAAAAAACATGCTATACAAACTTTGAGATAAAATGTTTATGAAAAAACTTTTGAATTTATTATAAAGAAGTTCAAATTTAAACAGGTTATCAAACACATTAATTTAAGGTTAAAAGGAGAAATATTTGAGTGGCAAACAGGCTTCAGCAAGTCAAAGGAAAGGAAATCGAGTGCTGAGCTAACACCATAAAAAAAAATAAGCAAATGTAAACTTAGACAAGTTCACCAGATATTTGAACATTAATTAATTAGAAGATTTGCATTGGAGTTTGAAAATATAAAATCTTAATGTTAAAATCAAAGAAAACAGATTGCCGAGATGATAATGCTACAAAAATAAATAAATAAATAAATGAACGAGTGAAAAATAATCATGTTTTGTTTTGCCTTCTGATGATTTTATTATGAATTATTGAATAGCCGGCCTCTTTCTTGCTGTCCTTTTTCTTGGTCAGTTCTTTATGTACATTTGGCTCTTATTATGTTCCCTATTAACTTCTTCTAATAGTGGAAGACCTGAGGCAGTCTGAAGCACATCAGCTCTACTTCAATCACATTTTACTGATAAAAGAAGCACAAGAGATGAGAAGGATGATTTGAAATTCTGACAGTCGAAAAATCTCGATGGCCAGCTCAAGCAATTCAGCTACAGGAGATGAGAAGGATAGCAGCACCTTCGTCAGAAAAGATGAAAGCAACATAAACTTGGTTCCTTTTTACAAGATGTTCTCCTATGCAGATTTCATAGATATTACTTTGATGATCATTGGTTCAGCTGGTGCAGTAGCAAATGGACTTGTTCTTCCCTTAACCACACTTTTCTTTGGAAATCTTATCAATTCTTTTGGAAGAACTACAGATATTCAAGATGTTGTTCATGAGGTTTCCAAAGTGAGTTTTAACACTGATTTTTCTTTAATTTTATGGAGATCACATAAAAGAATGACAACAGAATACTCTCTTAGCATTGAGATGTATATTTAGATTTAAGGGGTTCTGTATTTGGTTTTCTCAATATTTAGTGACCTACTGATTTTTGGCCTTTTATGGTCTATGCATGCTTTTTGGCTTTCTGCTTTCTGCTATTTGGCTTGCAATCTCTATGAACTGCTTCACTCTTAGTAATTTGTGGCATTTATGAATTGAATTACAGTATTGCTTTCTTAATTTTGGTCTCCAATCTTCTTTCATTAAGCCTTCTCGTTCTACATCAGTTTCCCTTTACCACGTTAAATAGAAAGCATTTTGGTAAAAAAAAAAATTTACCTTGATCAAGATGTACATTACCATGCTTTGCAGGAAGCTCTGAAGTTCATTTATTTGGCGCTGGGAGCAGGTGTAGCTTCTTTTTTACGTAAGTTCGTTAATCTTGCTGTTATTATCACGGATCTAAGGAGGGGAGATATACATACTCTTCTTACACTGCAGAATGAGAGGCAGTTTTAGAGACCAAAGAAGACATGGCAAGAAACTATAAGGAGTGATCTTAGTTACTTAAACTTAGATAAGAATTTGGTAACTGATAGAGCGCAATGGAAACAAATGATTCATGTAGCCGACCCCACCTAGTGGGATTAAGGCTCGGTTGTTGTTGTTGTTGTTGTTGTTGTAAATCGATCTACGCCAAAAAAGATTCATCAGATACTAATGATCAGGTTTCTAATGTTTTTTTTCTACAGAGGTCTCTTGCTGGATGAATACAGGAGAGAGGCAGGCAGCAAGAATAAGGAACTTATACCTGAAAGCCATATTAAGGCAAGAAATTGCATTCTTTGACAAGGAAACTAATACTGGAGAAATAGTTGGTAGGATGTCAGGTGATGCAGTTCTCATTCAAGATGCCATGGGTGAAAAGGTAAAAATAAAACTGAAATAACAATTTCCTGGTTACACCTGCGATTACGAGGTTAATTTCTGTTAAAAATGCTTAAAATATTCATCTGATGGTTCAACTATTCAAGTTAAATATTTTGTGTTCTAGGCAATACTAAGCATGCATACATGTTCAAAAAGCCATTTGCACATGAAAAATATATTTTGCAATCAGAACAATGAAATTCAAACAAAGCAGACCATTAAAAGATTAAGTGGAGGTATATATTTAGTGTGTTATGTGATAGACAAATCTCACTTAAAGGCAAATGTTCTACGACAGCAGTAAGATCAATGATATTATATGGTATTGAATGATGACAAAGCAAAAATATGTAAATAAAATAAGTGCTATAACGAAGAGATAAAAATGCTAAAATGGTTTGAGTGTGTACACACGAAAAGATAAAATGAAAAATAAATATGTCTGTGAGATGATTGAAGTAGTCTCAATTGAGGCTAAACTTAGAGAGAGTTATCTCAAATGGTTTGGATATATAAATTGCAAGCTGATAAAAGCTATGATAATAAGAATAGAATTACTTGAATTTGCTCGTGTAAAAAAGGAAAATGAAGACTAAAAGACAAGTCAAGAAACTATAAAGAACGACTTTACATACTTGAAATTAAATGAGGTGTTATTTTATTTAGGGGGCATTTAGTTGAATGTTATCTTGATGTTATGTAAATGTCCTGAAGTCCAGATGTAATCTTTTGAGTCATAATGCTATAATCTGTATAAAGTTCTACACATGTAATCAAATCAAACACATATTTTCTTTTTCTTTTTTGTGAAGGATAACACGTATTTTTTTTAGATAACAAAATATAACATCAAGATAACATTGAACTAAACACCATCGATGTAATGAAAACATTTGACCATCATATGTTAAAATTTTAAATTATTATACAGGTTGGGCAGTTTATTCAGCTAATCTCAACATTCTTTGGGGGGTTCATAGTTGCATTTGTTCAGGGTTGGCTACTCACCCTTGCCATGCTTTCAACCATTCCTCCCCTTGTGTTTGCTGGAGCAATCATTTCCAAGGTTATAGCTAAGATGGCATCCCAGGGACAAGCAGCATATGCAGCAGCAGCAGATCTTGTAGAACAAACCATTAGTACCATCAGAACAGTGAGTACAATGGATTCAACTAATTGTTATTCCTCTAAATCATCATTTTATACAAGGAATTTGTCAAATTCCAGTAATCAATCAGAATTTTTGAACTTATTTTGGGGGCTATATATAGCCCATGAGTTATTTTACATAAAAGCTCAACTGAGTAGCAAATAGCAAGTGTTAATTAAGCACAGAAACTAATGTATTTGAGCTTTTTAGGCAATTAGCATATGTCAAGTTCATGACTTGACCAAGTCTGATCCGAACTATTAGGTTTGGGTCGACCTGTTTGAGCTTCGTATTATTTGAACTTTTTAGACAATTAGCATATGTTAGAAAATTAGTAGTGTCAAGTCTATCAAGTTTATGATTTGACAACCCAAGCCAAGTCTGATCCGAACTTTTAGTTTTGGGTCAACCAGTTTAAGCTTCAGATTGGGTTTGAGCTGAAAACTTATGAACTACGTTTTCAAGTCATTTCAAGTTTTCTCAAAAATTCGAGTATATAAAGCAATAATTGTGAAATTAGTGGCCAAATTGTAGTCCATTAATTTTAGAGTAAATTACTAATAAGTCAATATAGTTTGCCTACAATTATATATTGGTCCATGATTCTCCTTCCCTCCCTCCCTCTCTCTCTCTCTCTCTCACTTTGCCCAAAAGAGAGAGAGAGAGAGACGGGGGAGAAAAAGAGATGGAAATGGGGTTGGGGGGATGCTAGCAGCCATCAGCCAGCGACGTCACTGAAGTTCTACTAGATAAAAGAATAGAAAGAAAGAGATGCGAGTGACAGAGAGACAACGAGGGGGAAGAGAGAGAGAGAGAGAGATGGCGGTAGAAGAGGGTTGGGGGATTATTAGCAGATGTCAGCCAACAATATTGCTAGCATTCTATAGGGTACAGAAAGGAGAGAAAGGGAGAGGGAGATAATGGGAGCAAAAATAAAATTTTATTAATATTAACAACTTTATTGACAAAATATTCCTTATATGCTAATGTAATCCCTCTTTTTGAACCTTTTATGTAATTAAGCTTACTTTTAGAGACCTTATATGTTATAATAATTGAATGAGAGAACAATCAAAAAGTTTTTAAAACTTGTGAACCAAAGTGTAATTATTGGCAAACTATAGGAACATATTAGTAATTTTCCAGGATCTATTGGTACTTTCTATTGATACAATAATAAATCATAATTTAAGTATATAAAGCTCGCAACCCAGACCAATCTGGTCAAGTTTAGGTTGATAAACTTGGACCACTTTAGTTTGGAGCTGAGCTGAGTTGACCCATTTTGGATCGGTATGATTTTTGATAAAATCCAAAGCGAACCTATCAACCATAAGATTTAACACTAAAATCAAATGATCTCTTATATGCTCAACCCCTATCCTTTGAACATTATGCCTAAAACCACTCAACATAAACACAAATCAACCCCTATACTTATCCAAGAAATTGAATGGAGGATCAAAACTCAAACTTGAGACATCTTTAAGTTAAAATAACCCATCAACATAAAGCATAGGCCTATGATTCACTTTACATGCTAAGGAGCATTCAAACCAAACAGGTTGTATCTTTCACTGGAGAGAAACAAGCAGTGGAGAAATACTGCGAATCCATGAAGGAAGCTTACAGTTCCACTGTCCGAGAGGGACTGGTTGCAGGACTTGGGCTTGGGACTGCTATGTTTCTCTTCTTCAGTGGATATTCCTTTGGGATGTGGTATGGGGCCAAGTTGATATTGGACAAAGGGTACTCAGGTGGAGATGTATTCAATGTGATCTTTGCAGTTCTTACCAGCTCATTGTAAGCATTTAAACCTTTTGCTTTAGCAGAATTAATAGGATTTTGGCTGTATTAAAGCAGTCTATGATTCATTGGTTGGTTTCAGAGTTTGATCCTAAATTCAGCTGGCTTATAATAGGCTAAACCAAACCTAGCCCAAAACTTAAATGGTTAAAGATCAACAAGACAAACCCCCAAGAACAAAGATAGGACAATAAAGCTCCAAGTACATTTGCAAAAATATATATGCAAATCACATTTGTATCATTTTTAGTGATGCATGTATCAACATGAATTCTTAGGATAAATGTTAATCAAAACCCCAAGAATAAAATGAGATCATCAAAAGTAAGAACAGCGAATGGACCTTCATATTTGAGTTTTCAATAATTTGAAATCATCACAGAATCAAGGAAATCTTGTTCAAGGTTTGCATTTTCGGTCAAATCGAACCCCATCAAAAAAACTAAAGTGCTCCTGCATAAAAACATCTTCACAAGATGGAAGATATGACACTAGTGGAGCAAAGCTGTGTGACTTAAATGAGAACTGCCCCCAAAAGGATTTTGTAATAAGCATATATGACATTAAAGAACAATTAAATAAAAAAGCAATGAAATTTTTCCTTAGTTGAGAAATCCCTGACTCAAAATTGGTAATTGTAGAAAAATGATGGTTGGCATGCATAGGGAAATGGCAAGCACCAAAAAAATCAGTAACACAAAACTGATTGTTGCAAGCAAAGAGGAAAAAAATATTCTTGAAACAGATGCATATTGTCTTTCTTTGGTTGGAGGCCATTTTGGCATAACTTTTTTTTATATTATGTAAGATATAAAATAAAGTTTATTGATGTATTGAGAAATATGTATAAAATTTATATATTAAGGATAAAAAATAAATTTAGCCTCTAACCAAACAGAGATGAATTCTTCTTTGTCACTCTGTTATGTTTAGCTTAGCATTCATTTTTAATTTGTAGCCTATGTTTCTTGCATATTCACTTCTTGATTTTTATATCCATTCTCTATGGTGCATCTTTTAATATTTTGCACATCTTCTGCTCTATATGTGGTTACTTTTACACTTTCCAAAATATTTCTACTCTGAATGTTTTTTTTTAAAGAAAAACATATAAAGTCAACAAAATTATGATAATGTTGTTGATGTCATTGGTGATACTAGCTAAAGAAATAATAGCAGATTTTATTAGAGAAGGTTCTATCATATTCAGTTTGAACTACCAAACATCACTCAGTTGCATGAATTTTGCTAACATCTGCAAACTTTTCATCTAATATTCGCAGATCTTTAGGACAGGCATCACCATGCATAAGCTCATTCACAGCTGGACAAGCCGCAGCATTCAAGCTGTTCGAAACGATAAATAGAAAACCAGAAATAAATACCAATAGCATTAAAGGAAGGATTCTTGATGACATCCATGGAGATATTGAATTCAAGAATGTCTGCTTCAGCTATCCGTCAAGACCAACTGAACAGATCTTCAAAGGTTTCTCACTTTCTATTCAAAGTGGCAAAACTGTTGCAATAGTTGGAGAGAGTGGGAGTGGGAAATCTACAGTAATCAGTTTGATTGAAAGATTTTATGATCCTCAAGAAGGTGAAGTCCTTATAGATGGTATCAACCTCAAAGAGTTTCAGCTGAGATGGATAAGACAAAAGATGGGCCTTGTGAGCCAAGAGCCTGTCCTCTTTTCTTCAAGCATCAGAGAAAACATAGCTTATGGAAAGGAAAATGCTACAACTGAAGATTTAAGGCTTGCAGCTGAACTAGCTAATGCAATTAGCTTCATAGACAAATTACCACAGGTCAGAATTTCTTGCACCATTCAATCATATTTTTTCCTCCTCCTCTGCCTTATCATTTCTCACAACTCTCTGTTATTTGATATTATTGGAAGCCCTCCAGTTCTTTTAAATGCCACAAAACAACCCCTTAATACCTCACATTTTCTGTCACTCTTCTTCACCATAATTTTATCTTCTACAGTAATGATGCATCTTTCCTTCTCTATTATTAGGAATTCATTCCATCTGAACAAGTGTTGTCTCCATCATAAAATGTATGCCTATTAAAATATGGATCACATATAAAAAACCATTAGATCAATTTTTCATTGTTTATGTTGAATCATTAGATAAGCGAGAATAGAGGGTCTTGAGTACTGTTGAAATGCACAAAACTTACTAAGGATGCTATAGAACAACTTGTAAGAGCTAGGACTCGCTTACGGAAAATGAAAATAGAAGCAGATGAATATTAATGGATGCTCTAAGAAAGTATGAGAAGACTAGGTTACCTATAAGCATTTTTGCCTCATTATTATTTCTTATCATACCACACACACCTGAATATTCCCTTTCATATAGCATGAAGTTTTTAAACTTAGAAATGAGTTATTCTGAAAATTGATGTATATCCGAAAGAAAGTTGGTGTTGCACCAATTGAGGATAAACTTAGAGAAAGTCGGCTTAGATGGTTTGGACATCTAAATCGTAGGCCGATTGAAGCTCCAGTTAGAAAAATTGAGTTATTGGATTTTGCCCATGTACAAAGAGGAAGAGGGAGACCAAAGAAGACATGGCAAGAAACTATAAGGAGTGATCTTAGTTATTTAAACTTAGATAAGAATTTGGTAACTGATAGAGCGCAATGGAAACAAAGGATTCATGTAGCCGACCCCACCTAGTGGGATTAAGGCTTGGTTGTTGTTGTTGTTGTATATAGCATGAAGTTTTTAAGCTATTTCTTCTCCCACTATTAAATTTTTTCTTTTAAAACAAAATAGTTCTTTTCCTTTTACATGAACACATGCTATAGCTGATGGTACTTACTACAACTAGGGAATGGATACAATGGTTGGAGAGTATGGAACGCAGCTATCAGGAGGCCAGAAACAAAGAGTGGCCATTGCAAGAGCAATCTTGAAAGATCCAAGAATTCTACTCCTCGATGAAGCTACGAGTGCTCTAGATACAGAGTCTGAGAAACTAGTGCAGGAAGCACTTGACAAAGTTATGAAAACTAGAACAACCGTCATTGTTGCCCACCGCCTGAGCACAATAAGGAATTCAGACACCATTGTGGTGTTACAGCAAGGGTCAATTGTTCAACAAGGTAACCTAAAACTAAAATAAATATAGCATATGTTGAGAATATTCTGTTATGGTTCAATATATTTTTGCACATTATGGCCATATTGTGCCATTTTCAGGCATATTTACAATAAGTTAATATCCATTTGTATAGTTGAAGAATATGTATCAACTTGATAAGTTAAAACCTTTAACAGAGTATTCACAGCATTTTACAGGAAGCTAATTAAGGTGTTAAGTTTTGTGTTATTTAAATCTTTTGGTGTTATATACCTCAACAACAAGATTTCAGCATTCAATGCAAAATATTGTCTGTAATTTCATTGTGTGCGTAATTACTCCCTTTCAAAGAGGAGGAGATGGGCCAGATGGCTAAAGACGTTATGTGTGGTTGACGCTTCTAAGGGAGATTTTGGTTGAGTAAAACTAGAGGTCCAGCAATGAAGATTTGAACCTGACGTTATTCAGTTTTCTGAGTTCTTCGTCATTGTTGTCACTGAAGAAGAGGAAGAACAAAGACATTCTTTGTTTCCACCTTGGTAGATTTAGGTGAAGACCCCTTGTTTGTCACCAGAGAGAGCAACCAAAAGCTAAATCCTATATCAACTTAGTTGCAGGCTCTTAGTTTACCAACATAAAATCTTATAGGTGTCCCATCTGGCTTGTGTAAATTTGGTTAGAAATTGCCATGGCTGTAAACCAATTAAACCTTTGGTTAGCAAATAACTTGCTTTAAACAACCATTCGTTATGCTCTACCCCAAAAAATAGCCTCCACTAATGTTCTTTCCATATCTCATCTTATTGCTCAGGTTCAAACTCACAGTTGCTCATGGATAAAGGAGGAGCATACTCACAACTAATACGCCTACAGGAAATGAAGAGAAATTCATCGCAAAGACCCCAGTCCGAACAAGAAAGATCGATCACCTTAGCTGAATCCGGGAGGCAGGCCAGCCAGAGAAGCGCTTTCCCCAGATCCATCAGCCGAGGAAGATCAGTGGGTCACCGCCATTCCTTCTCATTGCCTGTCGGTCTGCCTCTTCCCCTCGAAATCCAAGACAACTCGCTCGAGGACGAAGAATCCAATGAACCCACATCCTCCGCAACGCTCCCATTCCTCCGCCTAGCCGGACTCAACAAACCCGAGCTCCCCATCTTCATTCTCGGAGTAATAGCCGCGCTTTTCAACGGCGTCATCCTACCAATCTTCGGGGTTCTGCTATCCGACATGATTGAAACCTTTTACCAGCCCCCGCACGAAATGAGGAAGGGCTCGAGGTTCTACTCCTTCATGTTCATCGTCCTCGGCTTGCTCTCCCTGCTCGCCATGCCGGCAAGATCCTACTTTTTCGCTGTCGCCGGAGCTAGACTGATCAGAAGAATCCGGAAGATGGCTTTTGAGAAGGTGGTGCACATGGAGATGGCCTGGTTCGACGACGCCGACAACTGCAGCGGAGCCATTGAAGCGAGGCTCTCGGTGGATGCCGCCGCCTTCAGGAGCCTTGTCGGAGATAACCTGGCCATGCTGGTGCAGAATGCTGCCACTCTAGCCATTGGGTTGGCCATTGCCTTTGCTGCTAACTGGCAGCTCTCCTTCATAATACTGGGGTTGATTCCTCTGATAGGGATTAATTCTTGGGTCCAGATGGCTCTAATGAAGGGACTTACTGCTGATGCAAAGGTAATCAATCTTTCAATTTTAATAACGAAAAGGGAAAAATTAGCATCAAAAAATAAAAGGTAAAGAGAGTATTACTAATTAGTCCTCTTAATTTTTAAAAAATCTCAATTTTTATCACTAAAACTGTAAAAATACTATAATTTTGATCTTTCTTTTTAAATCTCACCTTTTTTTTTGGCTTTCTCTTTAATTGGTTTAATATTATATTATTCTATTCTCATATTTTTTAAAAATTTAAAATTTAATTTTTCTTATTTTTTTATTCTAAAAATTTAAAATTTAAAAAATATAAATATTAAAGTTTTGAAAAATTAACACATATATCTTAATTGAAGTTTTTAAAAAATTAGGATTAATTTGCAGCACTAGTCCAACCTCAGGGACCCGGATGCAATTTACCTATTCGGTTATTAGTTATTACCGTTCTGATCATGTTGCCGCCGCCGCAGATTATCTACGAGAAAGCCAGTCAAGTTGCCAGCGACGCGGTGGGAAGCATAAGAACGGTTGTTTCCTTCACCGCTGAAGAGAAGGTCATGAAGCTATACAAGGAGAAAAGCCACTGCCCTAAGAAGACAGGCATTAGGCAGGCGATGATCAGCGGGACCTGCATCGGGCTTTCCTCCTTCCTGCTCTTCTGCGTCTACGCAGCAAGCTTCTACGCCGGAGCGCGGCTCGTTCAAGGCGGGAAGACGACATTCGGGAAGGTCTTCCGAGTAAGTATAGTGGATTTCGACTCTTACCCATGGAGGAGAAGGGGGTGTTTGGCTGATTGTTTGAATGCGATTTCTAGGTTTTCTTCGCTCTTGCAATGGCCGCCATTGGAGTCTCCCACTCTAGCTCTGTAGCTCCAGATTCCAATAAAGCTAGAAGCGCTGCGGCGTCAGTGCTGGCGATTCTTGATCGGAAATGTAAGATTGATTCAAGCGATGATTTGGGGATGAGGCTGGAAGAGCTCAGGGGGAACATTGAGTTCCAGCATGTCATGTTCAGCTATCCTGCGAGGAAAGATGTTCAAATTTTTCAAGATTTTTCCTTGGCTATTCAATCTGGAAAGGTTTGTGATACAAATCTTTGAAGCTGGTGAATGAAATGAATTAGTGGTAGAATGCACACAACGTTACAACTGTGAAATGAAGTATGCATCTTGAAGATAAAATGCTGATGCTGATGCTCAGCAGTCTTTTCTATGAAGTTCTTCATTTCATACACTTGAATGGAGAATGAATGGTGTTAATTTGGACATAAGAAACCCATTTTTCTTTCAAAAAAAGATCCTCATTGCTTATGCATGTTTTCACAGCTAATAATTTTCATCAATATGCCATTATCTTAATCTCTCATATATAATTTCTGTTTGACAACTGAAATCAATACGCACATTTATCAGCAGCTTAAAAAACTGCTTACAAGATACTTTTTGATCCATTTCATCTATTCAATGAAGTGATTTTCTGAATCATTGCTTATGCATGTTTTCAAAGCTTGTAATTTTGGTCAACATGCGATTATTTTAATCTGTGATAATTTTTCTTTGGCAATTGTAATCAATATCTACATTTGTGGACAGCTAAAAAAACTACTTTAGAACATAACAAGTTTCAATTGTGTCACAGACTGTAGCGCTGGTTGGTGAGAGTGGGAGTGGGAAGTCAACAATAATATCACTACTACAGAGGTTTTATGATCCTGATTTAGGCCAGATAATGCTGGATGGAATCAATATTAAGAGGCTTCAGTTAAAGTGGTTGAGGCAGCAAATGGGTTTAGTGAGCCAGGAACCATCATTGTTCAATGACACAATTAGAGCTAACATTGCTTATGGTAAAGAAGGGGAGGCAACTGAGGCAGAGATTATAGCTGCATCCGAGTTAGCTAGTGCCCACAAGTTTATAAGTGCTTTACATAAGGTTTGAATATTTTCTCCTCCTTGTACCATCTAATGAATGAATTCATCTAAGTTGTTTCAATAGCTTCTCATTCAGTGGCATATAAGTTATACTACACGATGATTGCATGTTAAACTCTAGTTATCAAACAATCTGAAATCTTAGGCTTATAAGTTACTAATCGCATATAACTACATTTTTCTTATATATCTCCTTGTGAACATTCGATTGTCATTACCTTGTGCTAGTTGTAAACGAATGTGAGCAATCCTCAATCTGGTTCATTTGACCTTATGCTTTGACAGCCAACAAATTTCAAAACCTTGTTATGCTTGGGGTACAAGAATAACTTTATATTTCCATCTCCTGCAACTTCATAGGCAGTTATGTATTACTTAATTCTTCCAGTGTAATACCAGCAATTTTTTCAATAAGTTTTTATGAGAACAGAAAACTGGAGGATCTAGGTTATATTTGGATAATCTTTTCCATCTCATGAAGACTGCATTTTCCAGGGCTATGACACAGTGGTGGGTGAAAGAGGGATTCAGATGTCTGGCGGCCAGAAGCAACGAGTAGCAATTGCACGTGTCATAGTGAAAGAACCAAAGATATTGCTCCTAGACGAGGCAACCAGCGCACTTGATGCAGAATCTGAGCAAGTTGTTCAAGAGGCATTAAACCAACTGATGGTGAACCGCACCACAGTGATCGTCGCTCACCGTTTGTCGACGATCAAGAATGCTGATCTGATATGTGTACTCAAAGGTGGGGTGATTGCAGAGAAAGGAACTCATGATATGATGATCAATAGTGGTGGACTATATGCATCCTTGGTTTCACTTCAGTCAAGAGGGCCTTCATAGTTTCCATGTCTTCTGGTAGAAAAAAGGGGGACGGTAGATGCCAGATTTATTTTAATTGATTAAGGATATATAACAGCTCCTTACCTCGTCAAACCATAAGTTATGAGGTAAAATCTCATGCATGTATCATAGTGATGAGGACTGGTTTTGAAGTGGAGTGAAAATGGAGTTTAATGAAGGAACAATTTTTGATGTGTTCCCTTCAGTTCATTATATTACATGTTCTCCTTGCGCATTTCAATACACTTTCAAATCTACATACATTGTTGAAACATTTGGGCACATCTTGAAATGTAGCAGAAATGATCAAGTACAGTCCATGAAGATTCTGGTAAGATGGCTGTTCATAGTAGAGGACGCTGCTCTAATAGATAAGAACATCCCTGCCATACTACACCAAACAAAATTCCCTTGGAAGAGGGAATTAGACAAGAGATGAAAAGTTTCTCATACCCATTACACATAAGAAGGCCAAAGGGATGGGCTCTGTTCATAAACATCATCATGAGTGTACTCACTCTTTTGTGAGCTGGTGTCAAACACACAACTTATCGAAAAGGTATTTATTTAAACATCTTTGACTCATACGTGACGATCAAAAGTTTATTAATTTAAACATCCTTAAGAAAATCATCATTATACAGGCAAATGATTGGTGGTACTGGAAATACATGTGAAGGAGGCCACTAAAATAGAAACCAATTAAGACCAATGTGAAGATCTACTGGTAAACCTTAGGCATTATCTAAAAAAATTATGTTCATATACCCAGAATTGTTTTCTAGTTGCATCGGGCCTAGTGTTTCTCAATTTCTCTTGAGAATGCCACTATATTACTCGAGAACCTACCTTTAAGCCTTTCTCTGTTCTCACTAGAATTCGGTTATGCAATTAACATAAATGTTAGATCTACAAACATTGGTAAAAGAATGCACCAAAGATAATTTTCCTTTCAAACACGTGTTTCTCCAATTTAGGAAAATTGTTTCCTAGAAGTGCCGTGTCTAGTCAAAGCAAGCATTGCTATTGATAACACCTTGAAGAAGCTATCACTCGCCCCTTTGGGGCTATGGACTATGTATGGCAAAAGGCTACTTACAAATGCAGTCTCGCAGCAAGAATTACAGCCACTGGACCGTGAGAAGTATGAGGAATATGGGTTGAAGAGGGTTCTTCGAGGTACTGAAAGCTGGAACATTGCATGCTTGTAGATGATCAACTGCTAGGTAAAATGGCCATGCTGCTTGCACCATTTCAGTTTTGTAAAATTTCACATGTTTGTATGGTATTGAGGCATGTTCTTACCTGATAAATTTTGTGTTATCCTTGAAAAGGATAGCTGTGTTGTACTTTTTCTAATTATTCACATAGATTAATATATGAAAGGCCTAGGCCAAATTAGGAAAAATAAATAAATCAATAAAAACAGCCACTAAATCGCATCTTCGAAGAATATTTTTATCCTTAGGCTTACGATAAAACTTCTTGTCATCAATGGATTGTTTGCCTTTCAAAACTGGATAAGATGACATCATTCAAAACAAAAACTGGATAAGATGTGGCTACAACCAATGCAACTGAGTTTAGATCTTTAGTACTGTTGGCAACTAATCATTGTGAACTCACCTGTGAATCTATGTGCATATATAAGCAAAATAGTGTTGTATAGAAATGCGACAATCCAGACCTGAAGTGGACAGGGAGTGATCATTGGGGCGATGTTCATATGATTGAATCGGAATCACCCGAATAAGGAGCTGCTTTTGGTAGGCTTCTAAGTGGAGGAATATAGAAATAAATCTTCCCTCATTGGAAAGAGTGGAGTTTCCGAGCTATGTATGTAAATAGTGTAATCCCAAATAGTTAAGTGCCTTTTGGGGCAAAACCGTGAGACTTGCCCTGTTTGGCACGAGGACCAAATCAGGACCAAAATGAAAATGATACTAATTTAAAAAACAACAATAATAATAATAATAAATAATTTTTTTTAATCATTCTACACAAATTCTAATATTAAAAATTATATATTTTACTTCACATACTCAATAATTTTTAATAAAAATATATAAACTTTATTTCACATCCTAGACCAAAACATTCGAATCAAGTATTTTGGTCTTAGGATGTAAAATAAAATTAATTTTTATTAAAAATTATTGAGTATGTGAAGTAATATATTTTTTTATATTAAAATATTGTGATTATGAATGATTAAAAAATATTATTATTGTTATGTTTTTTTTAAATTTAATCATTTTGGTTCCTGATTTTATCCTCTGCACCGCTAAACAGAGGCAGAAACACTTGTTGACGATGAAAGAGAGGGGGCAGGCAATTAGCGTCCCCTCGCCAACCTCACACAAGCGTATGTGCTTGCAACTAAGCGAGAAATAGAGAGACGATAAGGTAAAAATAAAAAAAAATTTTAAAATTTAAAATAGAATATTCTTCTAGATGCTGACGAAATTGTCAATAGGGGATCTCGTTATGATAACAATCATAAATTCACAGGAAACTATTTAATTATGTATAACAAAATTTCAAAATAGGAAATTTCAAATAAATTTAATTTTGAAAACAAATTATAATTCCACTTAGAGGAACCATAAAACACTGGTAGCTCAACTTATTAATTATTTAACTATTAGTAAACCTTTTATATAATAGATAATATATATATATATATATCTAATGGCGCTCACCTAATTATGTGAATGAGAGAACCATTTAAGTTTAAATGGAAATGGAGGAGAAAAACCAAAAAAATAAAAAATATAATTTATAAATTTTAACTTTTTTTAACCCCATTAAGGGCATTTTTTTTGGGAGAGAGGTTTTAAGAAAAAAAAAAAAAATTTTAAAAAAAAAACAAAAATAAAAATATAATAATTTTTCTTCCTTTTTTTTAATAATGTCTGC
>KZ452013.1:4187726-4265964 GCA_002786265.1 Apostasia shenzhenica | reverse complement strand
TGGTAGGCTTCTAAGTGGAGGAATATAGAAATAAATCTTCCCTCATTGGAAAGAGTGGAGTTTCCGAGCTATGTATGTAAATAGTGTAATCCCAAATAGTTAAGTGCCTTTTGGGGCAAAACCGTGAGACTTGCCCTGTTTGGCGCGAGGACCAAATCAGGACCAAAATGATATTAATTTAAAAAATAACAATAATAATAATAAATAAATTTTTTTAATCATTCTACACAAATTCTAATATTAAAAAATATTATTTTACTTCACATACTCAATAATTTTTAATAAAAATATATAAACTTTATTTCACATCCTAGACCAAAACATTCGAATCAAGTATTTTGGTCTAGGATGTAAAATAAAGTTAATTTTTTATTAAAAATTATTGAGTATGTGAAGTAAAATAATATTTTTTTATATTAGAATTTGTGTAGAATGATTAAAAAAATTTATTTATTATTGTTATTATTGTTTTTTTAAATTAATATCATTTTGGTCCTGATTTAGTCCTCGCGCTAAACAGGGCAGAAAACTTTGTGTTTAAATGTACGTAGGTTGTAGTAGTACTGGGATGAATAATCTCTTAAAAAATACTTAAGTCACATAATACCCATAAGCCAGAGCAGACAATACTTCTATATTTAGATCGTGGGGTATTACAATATGGTATTAGAACCAACCTCCTCCCATAATACAATGTAATTCAAGAATAAAATAGGCGGAAGGTGGTGGGCCTGTGATGATCCAGGACTAGAGAGGGTGAGATAGTGATCGTAAGGGTGATGTCCATATAATTGAATCATAATTATGTGGACAATTAGTGGCTTCTGACACAGGCCTCTAAGTTGAGGGACACAGATATGAATCATCTCATATCAAAAAGGGAGAGGAGGTCATGAGTTGTATCAGTAAATAGAGTAATCTTAAATAGTAGAGGCATGTTTTGAGGCAAAATCATAAAATTAATGATGAAAAACTTTATAGTTTAACATGCTTGGGCTGAAGAAATACTAGGATGGATGACCTCTTGAAAAGTCAAGTCTCGTAGTTCCTGAAAATCATAGCGAATAATACCTCTACATTTAGATCATAGGAAGACATGATAGTATTATAAATAACTTAGTGCTATGCGTAATAAAATCTTGTATAGTATTACACGAACTATTTTGATGCAAGCCGTATGCACGATTTGGGGGAAGATTTTTAATATCTTTTGAGATTTTATATGTGGTACTATCATGCTTATGCATAGTACTATATACTTACATATGATACTATCATGCTTATGCCTAGTACTATATGCTTATATGTATGTTGCGCTGTCATTCTTATGTGTAGTCCTATATTGCTTATACATAATTCTATCATGCTGTAACATAACTCTATCATTCTTATACAGTTCTACTTAGCACCATCTTACATATGCAATAACATTTTACTTATATGTAGTACTATTTTGCTTTTACGTAATGATTGTTAATATGATTTCTCTTTTCTTTTGCTTTATTGATGGGTCCCACATATGTGCACATCACACATTGGTTGATTCCAGAAAGATGGTCATGTTCCAAACCCAATAAGAATGACCAAATTAAGGTCTGCGGTCAAAATCAACTTGTTCTTCTGGTTGAACGATAAACAAAGATCTCACTCAAAACTATCCTGGTCATAATTGAATTGACTCAATTTTGATCTAAACTCATAAACGATGTGCCCAAGAATACCAAAGTCGAGGCCAGTTCAACACTTTTCTAGTGTCAAAAAAACAAACAATTCTGACTTGTGAAATCGAACCAAACCTTATTCAATATATTCGGTACATCTTATATGATTTTAATCAATTGTGATCTGAGTAATTGAGTTGTAAATAGGTATTAGTACTAATTAAATTTTGAAAGCAAATACTACTTAATAAAAGAAAAAACTACAGAATTTCAAAAAGAAAAATAAAAATAAAATAACTACAGTGTTATAATGATATTTAAATTTTTGAAGTTCTTATGATATACTTCACCAGTTCACCTTTTCTTTTTGAAGTCCATAAAAAAAAATAATAAGATGCTAATGAAATGAATTATCATTCTGTTTAGGGCTGTAAATGAACAGAGCCTAGCCGAGCTTAGATTTGTTCATATTCATGCTCACTCTTAACTTTATTTGTTCAGGCTCATTTATAAAAGAGAGGAGATTTTGACTTAATTTTACTCGAAGATCAAAAATCGCTTAAAAATTAAATTGAATTCTAGATCAGTTTAATTTCAATTCAATTCAAACGAATCGACTAATGAGCTATTTTAATGGTTTGAAATTTTTATCAATTTAATTCGATGCATGCGCATTATTAAAATACAGTGATTTGTAATAAATCAGTATCTCAATACTTGTATTCTATTCAAATATTTTGAAATAGTATCGAATAATTATATAATTATAAATATACAACTAAAATAGTTTGATATGTAACGAGTCAGTGCCAAAATGGATGCATTGCCCAAACATTCATCTATATACCATTCAATAATTGTATAATTATTGATATTCTGTTAAAATACAGCTAACATAGAAAAGAATTAAGACAACTTAAAATTAGATTAATTAAAAAAATAAAAGAGATTATATATATTTTTATTTATACACGTAGCTAAATTTATTATATTAGTTTTTTCAATAATCTAATAAAAACTTTCATTAAAATATTTTATGTAAGCTTTATTTAATTCATATTTATTATAAATTAATTTTCTTTGTTGTTATTTTTACACTATCATATTTTTTTTGAGTTAATTACTAAAAGGTTTCTATAATTAACTCATAATTGCTATTTGATTTATGATTTTTAAAAGCTTACTAAAAGGTTCCTATAATTTACCCAATATTTTATAAAAGGTCCATCGCAGCAAAATTTAACGGATTTTCAATTTACCCTTAACACTTCTTTAAATTTTTATATTTTTGTTATTACAAATTCTGTGTTACACGTCACTGCGAATGCCACCTCGTTGCTGCACCGTCTTGCCCCAATGCCTCACCAGTAGAGAGAGAGAGAGAGGAGGTGGCATGCACCTGCCTGTGCACTGAAGAGAGGGGGGGGGGGGGGGGGGGGCAGGCATTAGCGTCCCCCCGCCAACCTCACACGAGCGTATGTGCTTGCGCAAGGTAGAGAGAGAAAGGGGAAAAATAAAATTTTTAAAAATTTAAAATAAAATATTCTCTAGATGCTGACGAAAATTGTCAATAGGAACCTGTTATATAACAATCATAATTTACAGGAATCTTTAATTGTTATAACAATTTCAAAATAAGAAATTTTCAATAAATTATTGAAAATTTTCGATGTTATTTTGATGTTATCTCGATGTTATCACATTTTTTAAATAAAATAATCTAATATTAAGATAATATTAAATTAAACACCCTTTAATTAAATTTCAAATAAGTAATCAAATATATTCTGAAAAGGCATCCACTCCGGCTCTAAACGAGGCTCAAATCGAGCTTGTAATTGAACTATTTAGCAAGCTCTAAATAAGTCTATTCACAAGCTTTATATGAGTAGTTTACAAACGCTAACGAGCTGGACTTAAGTATGTTCAAGATTATTCATTTGTTGCTCGAACTTTTAAAATTACGTTCATTCTTATTTATTAATTTGGCAAACAAATATAAACGAGCTATTATCGAGCTAAGCGTTAAGTTGTTTGTTGAACGCTCAATTCATTTACAGCCCTAATTCTATTAAGATAACCCGAATGCTAGAATGATCGATATGATCCTAAATATTTAACTCGATTAGCCCTAACCCAATCAACCAATTTTGCTCTTCTATCTTACTTGAGCATGATTAGTGATTTCTAATATTTCTTTCAGATCCTTTTATAGTGCAGGGGCCCCACATCAGATGAATTTTTGGGTGCTAACCCTTATTAATTGTCTTAAGGAAACACAATCACTCCTTACCAGTAATTTGCCTTTTTTTTTTGGGTCCTTTAAGAGCAGACAGGTCAGTGGAGGTAGATTTCCTGCAGAGCCAAGGCAACAATGGGATCATTGTGGGCCCTTTAATGACATTTTCACATGATGCAGATCAACAAGATTGTGACACTGATTCAAAGTCGACATTTTTGTTGAGAACTTAACGAAAATCACAATGTTTGTGTCAGAATCGATGTAATCATCTGCAATGTGTTTGTCGTCTCCACGTAGCTGGTAGTTAGTCGACAATAGATAATGGGACTCATCTTTAGTCTCCTTTGCATCAATACTCCCAGCGAACTGCACATATCTGATACTTAAATAATGTTATTGTCTCTTCTAAGATTTTAGGTGCTGGACGGTTTTGTTTTGCTTTCAATGTCATTTAGGATCACCATTAGTAGGTAGTGATTTTAGCTACTGAAAACTCATGTAAAGGAATGGTAACAATAATCAGTCCACTATATGGCCTTATGCTTATCGCAACAATATCGACAAAGAGAATATGAAGAATAGTTTTTCTTAGGTATATGTATGCTGTGGATAATAAAGAGCGGGTGGGGGATGAGACCTCTACCACAATGAAGACTGCTTCAAATCCTTTTCAACACCTATTCTTTCAAGCAGCCTTATTATTGTAAGCAATTCTTCAACTCCCTAAGGGCACTAGCACCCATTCCTTCAAGTAACCTTAGTACTACGGGACACTAATCCCGATTTCTTTTTAGCAACCTTTTTAAAATAGGATATCGACACACATTCCATCACGTAGCCTTACTTCTATTACTACTACTATTACTTACTACGTACTGTTTTTTCTTCTTAACTTGCCATTGTGCCTCAGCCTCTTTGCCCATCCTATCACTATTGTTTTCTGCCACAAAGCTTGTCGTTATCATCCCCCTCACGCCTTGCATCCACCAGCATCTAAAACTCCCTCCCTACATAGCTTTGACTTGAAATCCACAATTAATCTCAAGTTTTTTTTATCATGAAATCAAATTCTTATACTCCTTTTAACTCCCCTTTTCCAACTTATCTTGTTCCTCCAACATCATTGTTTTTAAATGTGGTGATATGTTTGTCGTCTTATTATCAGTGATATTTAGATGTCATCTTAGTGTGATAATTTTCGTAATTTTAACTGATATTATCTAAACGTATCATCAAATTACACACTTAATTTTTTCATTCAGTATGACATAACATTAGAACTAATTATATCAAATGCCCCTTAATCGATTGTAATCTTAGAGTTTCTTTTTTTTTTTTAATTAAAAGCATTATTGTTATTTCTTTATCCAAATATTTTATTTTCTTCTCACAAACTCTTCCACATGCGTTGGATCCCAAAGTTGAATCCACCTTTGTGATAATATGGCAAAGGGCACTGCCTTTTTCTACTTTCTTTCCATCAATGCCTCCTCCTTTTAATGCAACCCATTTTATTTTTTGTTATATTTTATTTTATAGCATGTTATATTTTATTTTTGAGGTAACTTAGAGCATCCTCAAATACAATAGGAATATATCATCATATTATAGATATATATATATATATTTATATATATATGTATATATATATATATGTATATATATATGTATAGGAACCAACAAGTATTCCAACCTAAGATTTTATTAATTTATTTATCATCATCATTTCTCTATTTTTTTCCATAAAATATTGGGATAATTACCTACATGCCACACAATTTAATTTTATCTATGCCTTATCTATCCATTCTTAGTTAATTAGATTATGCGCACTCAAAACATTATAAAATCTTACATACACATATTTTAACTTATTTCTGTTATGATGAGTAATCATAATTTTCAATAACCTAATTATAGTTAGATTACAAAAAATCTGAGCTGTTCATCATATTATTTTAAGAATATTTAAATGTATTTTGAGTGAAAAAAATCTTAAAACCTTAATGTCTAGGTGACGGCAAAGGAAGGAGACATCCGCGATGTGAATTGATTTTAGGACAAATCAGCACTTTAGTGTGATATTGAAGAAGAGAAAAATATATATCATTAAAGATAAAAATATAATTTTAATAATTTACTAATAATATATTTTTTTTAAATAGATTTTGATTAAGTTTTAACTCAAGTGTGTGTATGTAAGATTTTGTAATATTTTTAGTGTGTATAGCGTAATTAACTAAAAATGGATGAGTGAAGCATAAATAAAACTAAATGGTGTGGCATGTAGGTAATTATCCCTAAAATATATTGGATAAATTACATATTTGTTCCTAAAATTTAGGCTTTTTTATGGTCCACAAAATTTGAATCATCTCACTTTGACCCTTCATGCCTATTTTCGTTATGAAAGTTTTAAGTTGTACTCATTTATTGTACATTTTGGTCTATTTTTTATGAAGATTATTAAAATATAATGACAATTACTTTTTACGCCCATAGAATCCTTAAAATTTATTTTTACTCTAAACTTATTTAATACATAGAGTAAACTAAAGTTAGACCGACTTAATATATGCATTGACCACAATATCTTCAACATAAATTGTTATATTTATAATAATTTAGAGTTGCTTATATTCTATATTTTGAGAATTAAAATTTTTTAAAATATATTGAAGGTAAAAACAGAAAATCACTATGAACCAAAAAATCTAATTGAAAGAAAATCTTATGTTCATGAAACAAAATAAAAAAATTTCAAAATTTGTGAATTAATATGAGAAAAAAGCTCTTAGATTTCAAAGTTAAACTAAATTTGGTAAGTATTTTTTTCTAATGGTGAAAATTAGAAGGAAAAATTACATACATGTTATTCTAAAATTTAAAATTTATTTATGCATGGACCTTTTTACAATATTCAATATTAGACAAATATCAGTATATTAATATGTTAACTACAGTTAATTAAAACACACATAACAACAGCTATGGTAGCTACTTGGGCGAGCAATTTTATTCGAAAATCGAAAATCGCTCGAAACTCGCTCGATAAAAAACTCGACTCGAAATCGATTCGAGTCATTTCGAGTCGAGTTTTGAGCTATTCAGTGTACTCGAAATTATTTCGAGTCGATTTCGATTTTAGCTTGACTCGCTCGAAAAAATCGAGCTGACTCGAAATAAAATTATTTATTAAATATTTTTATTATATTATGAAAGAGTGACATATTGAAAATTGAAAATGGAAATTTTTTTTTATTTAGTGTAACTATTTTAAATGTGTTTTTTTTAATTATGTAATTTAAATTTATCCAAAAATTAAAATCAATTCGAAATCGACTCGAACTCGAGTTAAATCGAGTCTCGTTGAAATCGAATTTTTTGAATTCAAGTATACTGAAACTCGCTCGAACTCGACTCGACGCCACCCCTAGTAGCTACAGGCAACGCCTAGCGGCCAACAGCTGACAGCATGGCCATTAGCGGTGGCTAACGATGTGATTATTGGTAGTGATTAACTGATAATAATGACTAATAATGCAAATTTTGTTTATTTTTAACACATATTAATCTTATGTTGTTTATTTAATACTTAAAATTATAGGTTACACTTATGTAAATGAAATTTAAAAAATAATTAATACATAAATATGATATGATATGTATGTAATTAAAAAAAAAAAAGTTAGAAAGCATTAGCGCTTCGGGCCCGGTTTGGCGCAAAGACCAAAACAGAACTAAAATAGGACCAAATTGGTACTAGTTTAAAAAATAATAATAATAATAATAAATTAATTTTTTATACCATTCTATATAAATTTTAATATAAAAAAATATTATTTTACTTTACATGCTCAATAATTTAAAATAAAAATATCAATTTTATTTTACATTTTAGACTAAAATATTTGAATTGAGTACTTTGATTTAAAATGTGAAATAAAGTTTATATTTTTTATTAAAAATTGTTGGATGTGTGAAGTAAAATATTATTTTTTATATTAAAATTTGTATAGAATAATTAAAAAATTTATTTATTATTATTATTACTATTTTTTAAGTTAGTACTATTTTAGTCTTGATTTTGGTCCCCGCGCCAAATAGCGGTTGCTTGACATAATGCGTTTTTTTTTTGGAATTTCCTAATATGTGTTTTTATTTTATAGAAAATAAGGCTTTAACACCTATCATATAAAATTTTAAATATTACATTCCTTTTAAATATATTTCACTCTTATTTTAATATTTTAAAAATGTGTTAATAATATTTAAAATTTTGTATGATATATATATAAATATCCTATCAATTTATTAATATTTACTATTAAACAAATAATATTGTTTATTTAGTTTGATTTAAATTGATAATTTAATTTTGCTCAACATCAAAATTACTCTGATATTGAAATCATATTTAAAGGGCATTTGGTTCATTGTTATCTTGGTGTTATGTTATGTAATCTAAATGTCATGACATCTAGATGTCATCTTTTAACTAATAATTTTATAATCTAATAGAAGATTATTCGTAGATGTCATTAAACCAAACAATTGTCTTCTTTAAATAACATAACATAACATCAAGATAACATCAAGATAACATTGAACCAAACGCCCCCTTAGTTTAATGTTATTATGTGTAATGTTATATTATTTAGAAAAATTACATATTTAATTTAAAAATATATTTAAATAATATTATAAATTACTCAAAATTGAAGTCATTTAAGCATTATCGTAATTATAATGTAGAGTGATGTTGAATTATTTTTCTAGTCAATTTTTAAATATAATAATCTTAAATTTAATTAATAATAATTTAAAGTATATAATATGAATCTCTAAATATCATTAAACTAAATAGCTTCCTAGCTCTTTTCAAATTTAAAAAATAAAAAACAAAATTAAAAATTCAATAGACGAAATAAATAGTTATGACTAAAAAAATACTATTTTAAGTGAAAGAATTATATTTCTAATATAACTTACCACTCTACTAAGAATATACATTTTTTCAATAATTCATCTTTTTTTCAAAAAATTACAATTGTATCATTAATTAATACAAAATTTTAATATTATATATTTTCCATAAAAATTATATAAAGATTATAAATTATATCATAAAACTATAGTATATACAAAATCAACAAATTACTATGCTTTTATTATACTTAGATGGTGGCGCTTATATGAATTTTTTATTTCTATTATATTATATAATAATTTGTTTTAGTTCCAAATATATATATATATATATAAAAGATTATTTCTTATTTTTTCTAGTCATATATATTTTCAATTTTTTTTTTTTTTTTACATATACAAATCATCTGAGTAGACTCTCTCTCTAACTCAATTGAGGTCATTCTAATTTTCTCGTAAATATATTCATTTTTTATTTATTCTTTAATATATACCTGCTCAGCCACCTTAATATTTTTATTTTTATGATATTTATCTTATTTGTGTATTTATATTTTGTAGGCTAGTATCCAGCGCCAAGTAATATCGCTGTTCTTACAACTATTTTTTAAAATTATGACATATATGTAACAAAAAATTTATAAAAATATTATGTAATAAAATTTGTAATTTTGATATGATTTTTATGATAATAATTAATATTTAATATTTGAGTGTTAAAGATATAAAATAATTAGATTTAAGTAATATTTATAGAATTTGTTTTTGGATAAAAAAAATCATATGATGCTTAACTTGTTATCAAAATTCAAATGGAGTGAGCGCATTAGTATGACTTATTTTAAGCAAACATTTTAAATTATTTAGAGGATAAATACATTTTAGTCCTTGAATTTTGAATTATTTCGTTTTAAATATTTTTATGTTTTTCTACAGTCCTCGAATTTCACTATTTGATTTATTTTGGCATTTAATTTATTAAATAATATAATGTAAATGATATTGAAACATTATTCACTGATCACCATAAATGGCATTTATTCTCAATATACAAAATTGAACAACTACAGCCAACGCTGATCATTTATTTTCAGAACCCTAATAATTTTTAAAAAAAATTGTGCGTAAACTCTTATTTTCATGTTAATTTAGAACAGTTTCCATTCTATATTTCTAACCATTTAGAAAAGAAAATAATAGGCTGTAAAAAAACTTCGAATATTGAAACTCGATAAGAACAGGCCTAAAATTGAGCTCGACTCGAGCTTTGAGCTTAAGTTTTACTTCGAGTCAAATTCAAATAACGTTGACTCTCTAGATGTAAACTCAAACCAGCTAGAAATAAATAATTAAGGATAAATTATATTTAAGTTTTTAAGTTTAATATATATTATCACATAAGTTTATGATTTTAAATAATTAACATTTAAATTTCCAAATCAGATATATATATATATATATATATATCAATGAGATCTATTTTTTATTTTTTAATATTAAATATTTAATATACTCTTGTCTCCCCCTCTCTCTCTCTCTCTTCCTATCACTATCTAAATACTAATTTAAAATGGTGCCACTTATGGTAAGATATAATTGCATATAAGCAAAATACTACTACTAATAAATATTGATATGATAGTATTATGTATGACTACATTTAAGTAAGATAATACTTATAGATTTACTAATTATATGTCATAAAAATACTGTATTTGGAGAGAATATAAGTAATTTAACTTTGATTTTATCTATATCAAGGTATTTTGACACAATACTCAAATTAAACTACTAATATTTGCCATATCGATATATTTTTTCAGAAAACAGATATTTAGTAATCTATTAGGGATATCTGATTGAGTTTTAATGTAATACCGATAATTACACATCTTTTTGATAGTATATCGAACTATTTTAAGCTAATAGACACTTTCTGAGATTAATTTATGACATATAAATGGAATACAGGCTGCACACAAGTAAGATAAAATTCATATATTGCACAGTTTAGATGATGTTTATATATAGTACTATAATGTCTATACATAATTATATACATAGTCATTACTCTTGTCTATATCTCTCATTAGTCCCTTATTTGTATGCTAACATATCATGTGTTAGGTGGTTAATCTTAAAAGAATGATGCGTTAGGTTGCTTGAATATTATAATAATTTCTCACTTTCGTGGCAATCGGCTTTCTTTCGGCCATTGATCAAAGATTGCTTGTAGTAAAAAAAAAATCGAGTTAGGGTTCTTAAGTTTCTATATATTTTTGTTTTCATGGAGAGGATACTCTTTATTCTCATCTCTTGGGACCTAGATGCAATAATGTTTAGACCTAAAAGACCCAGATGCAATTTACCGCAATGTAACCGGGAATTTCACGGAATCATAGTTATCTTGTTGGTACCTAGATGTAAAAGAGGGCTAAGCCGGCTAAGTTATTGTCATTAATTTAATGCAATTTAATTAAGGGTAAATTACAACCAGGTCTTTGAGTTTAAGATTTAATAACGTACAGATTCATGTTATAATATCGAGGTCCCTGAGTATTAATAAATATCAAATGGATCTTTTTTTATTTTTTTTATTATTAATTTTTTTTAAATTATCATTATACCCCTCCCCCTCTCTCCCTCTCTCCTCTCGATCCTGCGTATGCGCAAGGCCGCGAGGCGTGTGTGACCCACCGGCTGCCGCACACCTCTCTCTCTCCTCCAGATCCCCGCTCAAGCATGAGACTGCGCGGCCTCCCCGCGGCCGCATGCGTGGGGATTGGGAGCAGAGAGAGAGGATGAGCGGTATAATGATAATTTTAAAAAATTTTAATGATAAAAAAATACTTATTTGATAATTTATTAAAACTCAGGGACTTTGATGTTACCGTTTTAAAAAATTTGACCTGTATGTTATTAAAACTTAAACTCAGAGACCTGGTTGTAATTTACCCTTTATTTAATGCCAATTAGGGTACAAATCGAATCATTATTTTGGGTAAAAATTCCGTAATTAGCGCTTTAATCATGAATTACTATAAACCATGGAATGGAACACTCTCATCTCCAAGTGCTCCCCTGTCCTTCTCTCTTCCCGTAGCCGTGGGAATCCAAAGAGCCTCATTTTCGTTAATGGTTCCTCTGAGCACTGAGGGATCTCCCAACTATAACTGACCATTTCCCGCTGGAGAGAGAGAGAGAGCAGTAAACATCTTTGCAGTCTCGAGGCTGAGAAAGCTTGAAGAAGGAAAGGAACAGAATCCAAAAAAAAGATTCAAGCTCTCTCTGTTTCTTCTTCTTTCTTTTTCCGCTGCTTTGGTGAAGCCCGTGAGCGAGTAAGCGGCAAGCACATCAAAACCCAAATGAGATTCTCCTGCTTTGGGCAATGGGAACCGTGACAGCTCAAGCAGGAGCTCCTTCCACTGCTGATGCCAGAGGCTGGCCTGCTGGAAGACAAAAGGTGGTGCCCAAGGACCGTTTGTTCTTTTAGAGGACAGCAGGAGTCACTTTCATGAGTTTCTCCCCCACCTTCTTTTCTTTTTCTGCCATTTCATAAACCCTACTCATTCTATTGCTCCTTCTCCCTCTCTCTTCTACCTCCTCCCCTCTCTCTAGAAACGAAGGCCCATTGAATGCGATTCCTTGGAATGTTGTCATTGATGGTTGTTTTGATTGTGACTGCTAGGGTTTTTTTCTGAAGAATGGCGTTTGGAAGCCATGATTTCTGCCCTTTTCTATTTTTTTTAAATATTTAACATTTGGGCTTGGAGCGCTTGTGATCAGTAGTAGAATTGGTCGGCTCTGGTTCTTTTCTGCTGCTTTGTCTGGGAGGACCAGAGATCTCAGTCATATGAGGTGGAGATCTGCATTTGTGAGTCTTCTGCCTCTTTTGCTTATCTGTTTCTTCTTCTGTTCTTTTGTGCTTAGGACAAGGTTTCATTCTGGAAACTGTTGGTTCTCTCTAGAAATTGTGGGGTGATTTAGATTTGATACCTATTCCTCTTTTTTAAAGTTTGATCTTTCTTCTATCTGTGGAAATGCTTTAATTTGTTCATTCCATGATCTTTTCTTTATTTTTTTGTGATTTTTGAAAGTCTTAGGTTACTTTTGCTCTATGTAGATTTAACACCAAAATCCCTTTATGTACATTATATATTTCACCAAAATAACTTTATTCACATATGAAACATTCTTTTAAACACTGTAATTTACACACCAAGCTGGCTCCTTTTATCTTCGTTGGGAATATTTCATGGGATTCCTTTGGCGGTTCCCCATCTTCCCCCTCGAAGCTTGCTGCTGCAACTGCACATACTGGTCTTCCATTGAGATGTGTAGACGGCCGCATCTTTTATAGAATGTGGCATCGGGGTCTTGGATGGAAAATGGAGAATCTCTGATGGAATTTCATGGAAGATTCCCAGAAATCTTAATGGTGTTAGTCTTGGTGTGGAAATTGTAATTTTTAAAGGATTTGAGTGTCATGTAATTTATGAGATTTGGTCATGTTATGTGTGAATGTAGCTTATTTGAGTGTTACGTACGCAAACGCTCCTTTATTCTAATACTTGTATTTTTACTTTTTTAGTGTGCTAGTTTTCGAAGGTTAAATTTAATCAGGTCACTGTAACCTAACAAACCACATCATAGACAAATCCCATGATTAAATTTTAACTACGACATACATTATACACATATTTCTAAACAAAAAAATAATTTTTTTTTACATCCCAGACATACTAAAATAATAATTAATTAATTTCACATTTTACACATCTCAAGACAATATTTAACTTTATTTCATATCATACATAATTTTTAATTAAAAAATTTCACCATTCAAGGTTAACTTTTACCTGATCATAGAGTAGGATTTCCTGCTATGTAATATTGGAAGTTCAACAATATATATATATATATATATATAGAGAGAGAGAGAACCTTTTAGGAAGACAGTGCCATAGTTTTTTACCTCACTTTTAAGCTATAGTCTTCTCATTATGCCTTTTTTAAGATCCCAATGAATTAACTTACTATATCTTGTGATATGGTCATTAAACAATATTGTCAACTATTAGCACTCACTGTGGAGATACAACAACAACAACGAAGCCTTAGTCTGTGGAGATCAAAAAAAAAAAAACTATTAGCACTCACTGTGAGCATTGTTTACATAGAACTGAATTGAGATAAGAAACAAATGTAGCCAGCCCAAATTAGTTTGAGAATAAGATTTGGTGGTGTTGTTGTATCTTGGCGTTGTATTACTTTTTAGGTTTAAGTTAATTATTACTTTTTGAAAGTTACTTGTAATGCCATAAACAATGAGCAATTCATCAGTTTTCTTTTAAAAACTTATTTTGTTATTGCTGATTCATGTGAAGCTTTTATTTTTACTCAGATCTCTGTAGTCCTTTTGACACTCGTAACTGTCGAAAAGCCACAATGGGTGGGCGCGCAAAGCTTTCACTGCAAGCACTCTAAATCTGGAGCATTAAGGCCTCATAGCGTTTCAATAACTGAGTTTGGTGCTGTTGGAGATGGTGTAACTCTCAACACAAAAGCATTTCAGAATGCTATCTTTTACCTTCATTCATTTGCTGACAAAGGTGGAGCTCAGCTCTTCGTGCCTGCTGGAAAATGGCTGACGGGTAGTTTTAGTCTCATCAGCCATCTGACTTTGTCGTTGGACAATGATGCCATAATAATTGGATCTACAGTGAGTTCTCGAGAAGTTTAGTATGATTAATGATGTTTTGTTGAAGTTTAGCTATATTGATTGTGATAGAACACGGTAGACTTTTTTTTAAAGAAAAAACTTTAGATGTGTCATTATTAATTGACTAGCTCTCTTGAAATGTCGTAGAATTAATGATTGTCGACTTGTCAATAATTAAAGCATGATGCAAAGGATAGTCCTCTACCTCTGTCTTCATTGGTGAGAACACTTTCCACAAGGCAACCATGAATGATGTTCTAACCCATTATATTTATGGATAGGCTATGTAGATAGAAGCAAACTTGTAGTTGGACAACTTTTCAGAAGTACATGTCGTTGACCATTGTAACAGTTATTGTCATGTATAGGTTTCTTTTTTTATGAAATTACACATCATCATTAAAGGCCATTTTACTCATTGAACCCCGGAAGGTAGATGTTTGCATATATCATCCAAATGCATAATTACAAGCAGACCCCTATGCACTAACTCCATCAACCTTCTCCGTCTTTAGCCCAATGAATTTACATGTCACCCTTTCATTGGGTTAAAGTAACAGTCGATTGACAGTCAATGTAAGGGGGTTGATTTGTAATTATACATTCAAAATTGAAGGTGACATGTAAATATCTAATTTTAGGGTTAAATGAATAGAAAGACCTTTAATGTTGACATATGAAGTTCTCTACTTTTTTTTAAAAAAATAATATTCTAGCATGTTGTTTGACTATAGTTTAATGTTGTTGATGTGGATGTAATGAAAGAGTTTTCCAAGGTAATATACTTTGTTGCTAGATGTCAACTAAAACATGATTATTTTGGAAAAATTACCTATGATGTTATTGTTGAGTTCGTTTAACAATTTTTTGTGATTTTGGCTTTATGTTTGACCCTCATTTTACTTATATGAATGTAAAGTAGCACAAAATAATAATTTATATACAGTCTAACATCAAATTTAATTTCATTCAAGGACCTTGATGATTGGCCTATAATAGATCCATTGCCTTCCTATGGGAGAGGCAGGGAGTTACCTGGCAACAGGCATCAAAGCCTCATTCATGGCTATAATCTAACCGATGTCGTAATTACAGGTTAGTGAATCATCATACATGCCCTTTCAATGAACTTAGTTTCCAAACATACAGAGTTTTTCGACACTTCAATGCATTTTTAGGTGGTAATGGAACCATTGATGGCCAAGGAAGCATTTGGTGGGACCTTTTTAAGAACAACACTCTGAACTATACTCGACCACATCTCGTGGAGTTGATGTACTCGATAGGGGTTGTCATATCTAATCTTACTTTCACGAACTCACCATTCTGGGCCATTCATCCTGTTTATTGCAGGTTTGTTCTATTTTTTTAGTTAAATTTCTGAACAGACATACATGATTTAGTTAATGTGAAAATGAAGACCTGATATTGTTTTTACTGAATGAACAGCCAAGTCCTCATTCAGAATGTTACGATCCTTGCACCACTTGATTCTCCAAATACAGATGGGATTGATCCGGGTAGGCCCAACTGTTATCCTGATTCTACTTTGATGCAAGTTATTATAATCGAAGTGCCAATTGCCTCTACTTAGTAATGCACATCACCCATTAAGTTAGTTTAACATAGTCTCCTAATGACATGGAAGAAGGTTGGCTTGGGAGTTGGAAACAACAATTAGTTGTCTTATGGAGGCCATATATTCTGAAATCCATGGTGGAAGCCATGAGCAGTTGGTTGAGCCTTTTAATTCAAAAATGACGATCAAAGCTCCACATATGAAACTAAAAATAAGGATAGTAGAATTGTGAGATTCAGTACTAGAGATAGCACACGATTTAATTCAAAATCAACTCGATATGTATAAACATAGTTATTTATGTTTTTGTAATGCACATATAAGGTATTAAATGTGTTTTCGCATGTTATGTATTTAGCTTAGATTTGACTTTATGGGTTACATCATGCACAAACTTTACACAGACTCTAATATTAAAATCAATTTTATTTCACGTCCAACATATATTTAAAAATAAACGATCAACTTTACTTCATATCCTACACATATCTCAATATAAAAATTACTTTATTTCAAATTATTTATGAAGTCTATATTTTACCCTAATTGAAAATAATCTCATAAACAAACAACTCCTGAATGTTTACAGTTAGGGACATCTATCTCCTTTTGTATCTTTTTGGAGTCAACCTAATATCAAACATCGGAGAAGTACAACGATGGATTTTTGGTTCTTTTATAGGTTATCTCATGGAAAAATTCTATTAATACCAACATTGGTTGAGGTTGAGCCTCATTAAAGCTCAATTTCGACTTAAATAAGATATTTCAAGTGATTTTAAATTATCATTCTTTTATTATTTTAATTTTCTTTTAGGATTAATTGAATCTTGAAATTCAGAAAGACTTTTGTAAACCTTTAAAATTGAGTTTTAATAGGGTTTGGTTTTAGCTAGGGCTAGTGCCCACATATTCACAATGACACCTTTACTACCAGATATGTGCATTGTGAAGCCGCAGTTGTTTCCTTTATTTTTTCAGTCATTTATGTCATGGATTTCAATTTTTGTTCAAATATAGTTTCTTCTACTAGTTGAAGAAATCAAAATTCAACTTCTAATCTCCAAATTTGCTTACCTAATGTGCCCTCAGATTCTTCAACAAATGTCTGCATCAAGGATTGTTACATCAGCACTGGTGATGATCTCATCGTCATCAAGAGTGGATGGGATGAATATGGCATCTCATTCGCCCGGCCTAGCTCCAACATCAGCATCAAAGGCATTCTCGGCCAAACCAAATTCGGTGCTGGCATTGCCATTGGCAGCGAGATGTCCGGCGGTGTATCAGAAGTCCACGCTGAAGGAATCCATATCTTCAACTCCTTGTATGGTATCCGAATCAAAACATCCCCCGGGCGCGGCGGGTATGTAAGAAACATATACATCTCCAACGTCATCATGACAGATGTCAAATACGCCATCAGAATCACCGGTCAATTCGGCGAGCACCCTGACGATAATTATGATCCGAATGCATTGCCTTACATCAATCGGATCACATTCAAAGATATATATGGAGAACATATCGGTTTTGCTGGTCTCTTGGAGGGCATCAAAGGTGACAATTTCAGTGACATTTGCCTATCTGGTGTCTTACTGAACGCCACAGGATCAGAAGATCCTCAGTGGAACTGTTCATACGTTGAAGGCTATTCTTATCAGGTTTATCCTGTTTCTTGTCAGTTACTTCAACAAGTTCCTAATGATTCTTCAGTTTGTTATGCTCCAGCTGATAACTGTATGAAGTTGGCATCTTTGTAGATTACTGTGTGTTGGCTACATATATATTTATATTAATAAGTTGATGATAAAAAATTGTTGATAGGTCGGGATGTCTGTCGGCTAAAGAATTTTGATTCTTGCCAGTTTTGTTTTCCTTGATCTTGTTATATTGCTCGACTCCTATTCAGAAACTGTGGGAGTATGTTTGTATTAATAAGTTTGAGTGAAGTTTGCGACATTAATTGAGTTCATAATAGATGTAGTGATTTGTCTCTTCCTAACATTCTACATTTTTTTATGTTAAGTTGAAATTCTATTGTTGTGTTCATGTTATGCTAAAGTTTTACGATATTGGCTGCTCAAAATTGCCTTTCGTTGGACAAGAAGAAAAGGATTAGCGATGCTGTGAGGAGATTACTTCAAGTGGTCTTCAAGCTACCAATATATTTTATTTACTAGGTTTATATGAGACTTAGGTGAATCTTACTTAAGCTTAAGTTAGATGATTCAGTGCCTTGGGAGCACTGCTTGTTGTGCTATTTCATATGATCCAAAAGCTGTAAATTTTCCGGAGGCTTTCAGGTTAGGACTGGTAATAGGTACTGATGAGGTTAGTGGAGGTAGATCAGAAAGGAGGGTAGGTTTAGGAAGTGGCTCATGGAAAGGACTACAATCTTAAACACTCGATAAAATCTTCCGACAATGCTGACTACAATCGGTTTCAAATTATAAAGATCGTGACCAAGAATGCACCACAACCAAGGCAAGATTGTATGATTAATAACTATAATTAACAGTTCTATTTGTAAAGTCTTGATGCTAAACTAATTTGGGATGGCTATTCACCCCTTCTGCTCCGTTCAAACCCTATTTGAAATTTGTGGTGATAATGTGGTTTAAACTTAAGGCCTTATGATTCTCAGACAAGCTCATTCCTCGGTAGGCTAAGAGAATGCCATTATTATTATTATTATTATTGTCTGATGTTTTATGGATGTTATTTATCATGTTAAGTAGTACGAGTTCTTTTTTCAAATCTAAAGTTGTGAACTGTTACAGCCTTGAAGGATGCTTGATGGTCCAAGTAGGTTGAAACAAGGCCAAAAGTTGTTTATAAAACCAGCTTCACAGTTTGAATGTGACTATTTTGTTGATATAAAAATCTTGTATAACAAATCTCAAGGTTAGAGATAAGAGGGAAATCAAACAGAAAATATAGGACAAAAAGGGTACCAATATTTTTCCATGGAAATCAGCTTTATTTGGAAAAACCCATGATGCTATTTGATGGCATTTTTGAGGTTCCATTATACGATCAATGAAAACACATCTTCAGTGTAATATTCAGAAAGAGGGATTATAGTTTGTAGAGAAAGAAAGGAGCGTTGGAACTTTTTAGTGAGAGTGAAATTGTGGTTGAAGAATGTTATTCCTCTTTCTTCAGTGGAGCTGGAGCCTAAGCATAGCTTTTTGAGCTTTCTGAAACTCTAGGCCTGGCCCTGTTTGGTGCGAGGACCAAAACAGGACTAAAATAGTAGTACTAGTTTAAAAAATAGCAATAATAATAATAAATAAATATTTTAAATTATTTTACACAAATTCAAATATAAAAAATAATATTTTACTTCACATACTCAATAATTTTTAATAAAAATATAAACTTTATTTCACATCTTAGATCAAAATACTCGATTTGAATATTTTGGTCTAGAATGTAAAATAAAGTTGATATTTTTATTTTAAATTATTGAGTATACAAAGTAAAATAATATTTTTTATATTTTAATTTGTGTAAAATAATTTAAAATATTTATTTATTTTTATTATTGTTGTTTTTTAAATTAGTACCATTTTGGTCCTGTTTTGGTCATGTTTTGGTCCTCGCTCCAAACAGGGCGATTCCTTTGCGCTTCGCTATCTCTTTTATTATATTCTTAAGGCTCATCATGGCCTTTGATAACTACCGCTTCATGCTTGAATTAAATAAGACATTTTTATAAGAGTATAGTTGTGAACAACTAGAAGAAGGCCAATTGGGTTTGGAAGATAAAAACGCAGTCTCAATTTAGCATGTTTATGTTACGGGTTTGTTATGAGGCGATCCCAACTCTCTATTAGCTTAGTAGTCATAGTTTAGCAAATATTACTATTTGCCCATGGGGATGCAAAATGATGAAGATATATTGAACATATTCTTTTTTATTGCAAATTCACTTCTGCTGTTGTCGACGGCCTTAGGCACCTTCTAACCACAAATGACACTTTAGCAGAGCTCGAACAATAGGATAACATTGTGGAAAATTAAATTGTTCTCAATTGAATAGCCTAGCCTGATGAGAGGACACCTATTCTTGACATGTTGCCTGCACAGAATGGTACTGTGATGGACTTCTTGGAAGAGACTATGATAGACATAACAATATAGAAAAAGAGAGCTACTGCCTTTAACCTTTTTTATTTATTTATTTTATAGGTTAAAGCTCATGTTTCAAAGAACCCTAATTGTCAACGTCTGAAGTTATTGCTAGCTGCTTTGTACCATGTTTGGAGGTGCACCCAGCCCTTACGCATTGCCGACAGTTATAGCAACCCAAGTACTCTCCCAGACCCAAGAGACGTTACTTCACACCAACTTGAAGAGTTCGAATTTTATGAGTTAATCTAACTCATGTAACCCTTCGTCTTCTCAAACCTAAAGAACTGCACCCTCAGGTTAGATCAAAGTGAATTTTGATGGAGCTGTTAAGCATAGTGGTTTGGTAGGAGCTGGAACAATCATCAGGGACCATGATAGCAGGGTTTTTGTTGCCGAGAGGTTGAAGCTATTAGATACTATATTTGTTATTTATTTTTTAATGTAAAATAGGGTTAGGTTAAATTTTTTTTTAAAAAAAAATCCGACCCGGATACCGAAAATCGCCGTCCAATTCCACGCGAATGCGATCACAGCCGTTGAATTTTCATCAAAAGGATAAAAACTGTCCGCACTAGCGCGGAGGATCTTCCCTATGCGCCCGCCTCGCCGCACTGAAGCATCATACGAGAATTATGCGACCGAGGGCTGAAAACCGAAATTCCCCCAAATTTCCCGATTCATCGAATCCCTAACACACCTCCTAATCTGAATTACCCGCAGCACGAAACTCCGTGTGAAACCATGCTTTCCGACTATCCCGCCGCCGCCGTGGGCGCAGGAGACGGCAGTGACGAAGCCACCGACAGCGATGACCTCGGCGGCGGTGGCAAGCATAAGAGCCGGCGGAGGTTCTCGAAATCCGGCGGCGGTGATGATTCCCGGCGGATGTTCCAGAAGCTGTGGACCGATGCGGACGAGATAAAGGTACTCGAGGGGTTCCTCGAGTTCACGTCGAGGCGGGGGACGACGCACGCGGACTACCAGCACGACACCGGGCCGTTCTTCGACGAGATCCGGCCACGGCTGAAGTTCGAATTCAACAAGAACCAGGTCGCGGAGAAGCTGCGCCGGCTCAAAAGGAAGTATCGAAACGCTGCGGCAAGGATCGGATCTGGCCGCGCGTTCGTCTTCAAGAGTCCTCATGACCGGGATGCGTACGAGATCTCCCGGAAGATCTGGAGCACCACCTTCAAGCGCAAGCCGAAGAATCCAGACACCGGTGCGCCGCAGCCGGATTGGAGCGGCGGCGCGGTACCGGCGGCACCCAGTGGATCAGAGCCGGCGAAACTGATTCCGGTTTTGGTGGTGGAGAGCTCTGCCGGGGCAGTGCAGAGTAACACTGCACCAGATTCATCCGCGTTGGTGCCGCAGGCGCTGCCTTCTCAGGCGAGGGGGGCAGGCGTGGAGGAGACGATGAGGATGGGCCTTGCCCCGATGTTCAAGGAGCTGTTGCAGTTCGCCGTGGGCGGATATGCGCCGACGATGACGGCGTCTCCACTTGGGTTTCTGCCACCGTCGGTGGCCGGTGCAGAAGAGGACGAGCGGTGGCGGCGGCAGCGGATTCTGGAGCTCGAGGTGTACTTGAAGAGGATAGAGCTGGTGGAGGAATCTGTGAGATCTGCTCTCGAGAAGCTTAGATCGACGACGACCTGAATCCGAAGCTGATCTTCAGCAAATGCGTAGAAAGGAATAGAAAATCTGAAGCTGGTAAAGTTTTTTCTTCATGTTTTAGTGAAAAAATGTGACTCCTTTTTAAGTAATTTTAAATTTTTGGTTACAATATTTTCTTTTTCTTTTTCTGGGATATCTATTACTTGTTATGAAGCTTGTTGAAGCAAGAAATCAACCAGAAGAGGGATTTTTACCGGAAAAATCGACCGTCCGAAAAAATCACGGCGCCGTTAGGCGGCTTTTAAAGATTTCCGCTATATAATTATTTTTTTATAAGATTACAGTAGTGAAGTGAGGAGAGAGTTGAGCCAAGAGTCCTTTTTTATTGTTACAATGAGATTTGATAGTCTAATCTGGGCTCCATCTCTTGCATCAGGCCAATGACATCTGTTAGGTTATTTGTTAGGCTGGTATGTCATGGTCTTAGTTGTACGAATAGTACTGTCCAAGCTCCCGAAGTGAGCTTTTTAAAAGTGGTATGAAGTCTTGTACCTCATGTCGTGTGTGAGCAGTTCGTCGTGGGCTCTTCGTCATGGGTTCTTCGACAACAGCCTTTCGCCTGGGGGTCCTCTTTTAACCTTTGTTCGTCGCTGAACTCCTTTTTTGAGATCTTTAATTTTGAGGTTGGCTTTTATTTTCACAAATATTATTTTTAGAATATTGAAAATAATTTACAACTGTAAAAATGTGTAAAAATAACTATTAAAATATAAGGTGAATATTATCTTGATCCTAGACCCCAATTTCACAGAGGCCTGTGATTTTAAATTCCTTTTTAATTTGTCGGTGAGCCTGTTTGCCTCTTATTTCACAAAATTTCATATATTTGAGTTCCTTTTTAAATATCTCTGAGCTATACAAATAATTTCCCAAGGATATAATTTATTTGCTCATAACTAAGGGTAAATTGCATTCTGATCTCTGAGATCGGATGAGCGTTACAGATTGATTTTAATTTTTTAGAAATTTCAATTTAGATTTTTTACGTTGTAAACGTGCTATGATTTTGATTTGTATTTGAGAATCACACTGTTTTTATTAATTTTTTAATAAAAAATATAAAATTTAATTAATTTTTAATTAGTTTAAATTATTTATATATTTTAAAGTATTATCATATTTTTTTATTTTCACTCATGTTTATAAATTTAATAAAAATTTAAAATTAAATTTCTCACATTTTTTATTTTCTTTACACTAAAATTTAAATTAAAATATATAAATATTAATATTTTAAAATTATATTTTAAAAAATTATAAAATTAATAAATGAAACTAATTTTACGATATATTAATAAAAAATTAACATTTATGTGGATCAAAATTATAAAGTTTTTGTAACTTTAATGATTTAAATTTAAGTTTTTAAAAAACTTAGGATCAATTTGAAATACTCTCATAACTTCAGAGATTCAGGCGCAATTTACCTTAAAACAATTGGAACTAAGAAGAAATCGAAGAATTGAAATGAAGAAAGTTAGTGTCAGATGATTACAAATTTACAACAATAATTTTTTAAGAGAGCATATATTATAATAATAAAAATAATTATTATTTCATATTATAAAAGATCAAAAATAAAAATTAATAATATTTTTTTAAGAATGCATATTATATCATATTATTTAGTAGAAATAAATATTTAATTTAATAATATTTATAAATAATTATTTATAATATTTATATTTTAAAATAATATTAAAATATATTAACCTAAAGTTTCATTTCATTTTTTTTTTAATTTGACCTTAGAAATTCAAGTTTTAGCTAATTTCCCTGCTAACAAATTAATATCTGGAAAGAAATATATAATCATATTTTATACATTCTGTCTTTCACATATTGATTATGGGATCAAATCAAGGTTTTTAATAAAATCCGCATCGTAGAAGTGTTTTGGGTGTTCGGACCTCGACTTCATTGTTTCGCACACCAACTCCACGACGCCATTCAAAACGTGGTTCCTTTAATCCACGCCGTCTAGGCATTTAAGTGTCAATAAGAATGCCTAGAATTTACAGTGTTATGAACGTTAATTGCATCTAGCTATCAGAAAGTGTCGAGATTATAGCTTTTGTTGCACTTCAAAGTTCACGAATAGAAAGCAAAAACTCTACTTCTCGTAATCCATACGTGGCTTTGAATCAAGAAATACACGACTTGGTAGGCGTTGCTCGAAATAGGCTTTTTGGAATTTCTTCCTACTTGCTCTCTCTGTCTCTCTCTCAACTCTCATTTAATCATTAGTTTTACATATATAGAATTGAACTCATTGTTCAAGCTCTTTCATAAGTGTTGTTCCTTTTTCATTTATAAACATAATAGTCTGTTTGTTTATAAGATTAAATTTAATAAAGTTAAAATTAAATTTAGATAGAGATATTTTTTTATTGAAAATTATAAATGACGTGAAATAAAATTAGTTATAATGTTGAGATATGTGAGGGATGTGATATAAAGTTAGTTATTATTTTAGTAATATATGTAGGATGTGAAATAAAGTTAATTTTTAATATTAAATTTTATGTGTGATGTGATATGCCAGGTTAAAATTAAACTAAGTTATTTTTTAACTTCAAAACAAACGAGGCTTGAAGGATGAAAATTTAGCTTTGGTTCATCAATGAAATTATCAAATCTGACAATTTGGGAAGGACTCTGGCTCTGTTTGGCAACTAACTAAAAAAATGACTTATTTTAGTCATGGCCAAAATATTAATTTTATTTTAAAAAAATCTTTAAAAATTATTTTATATCTCATACTACATAAATTCTAACATTAAACAATATCTTTATTTCACATCCAACACAATTTTTAATATAACTAACTCACTTTATTTCACATCATACACATTTTTTTAAAACTTTTCACAAAAACTTTTTCATATCTTTTTTTCCTCCAACCAAAGAGAGCTATCCAATCTAACAAGATCTAGAATTGTTTTTTATGTGTGATTTGGTTAAATAATCAAATATTTTCTATGACTTTTTCTTATCATCTGTTGAAGATTCAACTCCGTACCACAAGGAAGGTCATTGGAGCCAGCCTTATTTGCTCTTGAACTATCAATGTTGTTGCTCGTCGTAATCTCTTCCATATGAGAAGGCAAGTGGTTTAGATTGATTTTGTTTAGTCTTCCCCAGCTCTGTCGACCATAACACCTCAAATGTTGGTTGACTTGAAGTCATTTTAGATCATCGAAGTTTCGAGGTCAAGTCTTGAGCAATATTTTCTTAAGAACTTCACTCTTTATGTATTTATTTCTCGAGCATTATCTCTACGGAGTTTTTCTCCTAAAAAGTTCTTTTTTCCCAAAAAGTGCCCAGGAGCTTTTCTTGAGGTGTATGCCTTTGGAGGTCTCAAGTATTTAAACATTTGGAGGTCTCAAGCACTGCTCGTATTTTGAGCACTCCTTAAGTCATGTCCTTAAAGTTTTGCATGTTCCTTGAGACTTTTCTTTTTTGAGGTCTCTAGTTTTGATTGTAGATCGATTTTCTATCCTTCTCAAAACAATATTTTTATGAAGGTTGTCTCGAAAAATAGTTATGCATTATGTTTGTTTGTGATTATGGGTGGGTAGTCAAAGGGACCAAAGTGTTTGGTAAAGAAATGCGTCGAACACCTTGGCTTGATTCACTTGATCATTCAATAGACTTGCACAGAGACCTACTTTTGACTTGATAAGAGACTAATTGTATTCTCGACATGGTGAGCATACTTTGTCTAACGTGCAAGTCATCACCGATTTAATGCATGTACAATTTTTTTGTTCTACCCACGTCAAGCGTCTCTAGAAAAGATGCATGATTTTTGAGTTATTTTTGAATGATATTTTGGTCGATGATTTATATAACGCTAAAATTCAATAGGATATTTCATCTACAAACTAACATCCAAACTAAGGCCGTTAACAGCATAATAATAAGCTTAAAAGCTTCCATACATTCAATTTACTATCAACATTATGGCGCATTATTCCACCACCAAATGTCCATTTTAGACTTTCCTATGTTATTTATTCACTAGTGCTTTGGGCATGGAGTTTGCGGTCAATCCTAGTAAAACTGATAGCTACGAAGAAGTAAATAGAGCTGAGGGCACGAACAAATTCCCATCAACTTTGAGTAGAAAAGTCATATGAGATAGGTGACATCGAAAGACTATATCCAATCAAAGAGAGATTCAAAGCTTAAAGATACAGCACACTCAACATTATCCTTTCACCATAAGACTGTCAACTCCACACCTAAAGAGATTTTTGAGTGCGTGTACCAAGGCAAGGCGACTTTGTAGATTGAAAGTCTCAAACTAAACCATTGATATAAGTTGAATATCTGTGATACAGGCTTGTTTGGTTCGTGATTTAAGAGAGCTCAACTAATATTTTATTAGTATTTCAAATTCATTATAAATTTTAATAACTTGATTTTACATTTTAAATAAATTTTAATATTAAAAATTAATTTTATTTCATATCTCATAGATTCTAATATTAAAATCAACTTTATATCATATCTTATAAATTTCTCAATGTTAAAATAATTTTATTTCTTATCAAATTTATAAATTAATATATTTTTCTTTCTTATCTATAGATAACTTTCCAACTAAACAAGCCATTGTTCAAACTTACTAACTAATTTCTTATGTTGTTATTATCAAAAAAAAAGAAAAACAAACTAAATTCTCATATTATATGTATAACTAAACTAGTATGTTTTGAACATACATAGTAAGAGTAATATTATATATCACCCATAAATAACCTCAAACATTTAAGTCAACTAAAATTTTATATGTGGCATTACTATCATATGCAAAATTAACCTTTTTATTTATGTGACACCATTATAACATAAAATTTTAGTTAGATTTAATATTCGAAATCATTTATGACAGTTGCAAAGTATTTCTCATATACCAATAATAGCTAGTCTCATTGAGCACCACTAATCTAAAACTATTTAGCCCTCATGAGTTGATAACTATTCAAAAGAAAGCCTAAGCAATTTGAGAATTTCAAAATATAGAAATTTTTGGTGAAGAGAAGGAGAGGAGAAGAGAAAAAGAGCGTTTAAACACAATAAATCTTAAAAATATTTTCTTTCATCTTGGATGAAATCAAGTACAAAATGGGTCTCCTATTTATAGAAGATAAATACACAAAAAATAAGATTTTAGAAAAGAAGGAAGAAGTTTCTTTCAAAAATAAAATACATTAAACAAGATAAAAATTCAATTATTTGTAGATGGAGAGAAGAAAATTCAACTTTGGTTAGTGTGATGAAAAAAATTCAAAGTTGGTAGGTGGGAATGATCTCTTCACCTACCACCCTTCATTTATTTGGGTTGAGTTGAATTGGTTTGAATTGAGTCGAGCTCATTCTGTTAGTATTCTTTCTCCCTTCGTTATTTGATTTCATGATCACAAGTTCCCCTTTTGAAGATTCACTCATGTGAATCAAGTTGGAGGTCTGAGAATAGTAATGTAGCATGTTTTTTATTGTACCATTTAGCTTATGAAGCTCTTTGTCTATTCTTTTTAATATGGAAAAATACTTTAATGCCTTTACGAGTTATAGTGATCTTCTTTTCCAAAACCTCACCCTCATTCAATTCTCCCTCATATCTTATCTTCAAGTCATACATTTTTGAGATTATCTCTCCTGGAACATCATTTAGCATAGACGACTCAAATGATCTTAAATTTGACTACAAAATATAATTCCATATAAATAAAAAGCTCTAATTGATAAACATTATTTCTAATTTTTTTTTAAAAATTCTAAATGAACTACTGTATTGGTTTGAGCTTTTACCTTCTCCTTTGAATCTATCTTTACTTATATGTAGCCCTGCAAGGTCTCCTACCTTGAATATTGTTTCTACTCAATGTCGGTCATGTCGTAGCTGTATCATTGTTGGGTTTTGTTAAGTTATTTCTTCACATTCATATAAACCCTTCGAATTCTTTCTAGAAATTTTTTGTGCTTTGATAGCACTGACTTCTTGTGTTGGTTGATCTAGATTTATGATGAACTCCATATCAAATGGGCTTTGAGTTAAATACCCTAAACATACTTCAAAATGAGCTCAATTGGTAGAACCATATATTGCACAGTTAAAAGTAGATTGTATGTAGAGAAGACTGTCATCCCAAGTTTTAGGGTGGCAAGCATTGAAACCTCTTAGAAAATGCACTACCGTGCGATTAAGGACCTATATTTTATTGTCGGTTTGTAGGTGAAATGCAGTACTTCATTTAAGTGTAATTTCCATCATAACCCATAAAGACTTACAAAATTTAATTAGAAAGCACAAATCTCTATCAGAGATGATGAATTTTCAAAGACTATAATGAACTCATATATACTGAAAGAATAGGTAGGTGTGCCGCTTCTTCTCCTATAATAATCTGCTTGCATGATATGAGCATGATCATCTTAGAGAATCTATCTATCACTGTAGAAATTTAGTTATATTATTTGAAAGTAGTTAATATTTTTCTAAGAAAATTCATAGAAATACTTTCCTAAGGCCGAGATAATACTGGCGAAAGAATATATAAGCCTTGCTTGCTATTAGATGGCTTGGATGAGCAATATAAAATAGAACTTTTGATGAACTTGGTCACATCTATCCAAGAGTATAAGGATTCAATTGAGAAGAAGTCTCCAATCTAAGTCTCTTGATAAGACTTACAGAAATAAAAAAAAAATTAATTGATGATAGCATTCATTATTTCTTATTTAACTTAAATGCATAGGGAAAATAACTCCTCATACTTATTGGAGCTAATTGACAGGCTCCTCTCTATCCCCTTTGGCAATATCATTAAGGATAGAGTTAAGTTTGGTTAGTTCACCAACCTTAATATTTGTTCAATCTCAAGAGTAGTAACTATATTTTCTCTTATTCCATTTTTTTTTAATTTTTCAAGAAAAAGTTTTGGATGTACCTTCCAATATTTTTCTCTTGTGTGACAAGATATTTTGCAATAGTCACAAGACATCTTAAATTTTTTAATATGAGTTTTGAAGGTGGTATCTTTTGAAGAAGAGTAATTATTGATATCATTTATTTTCTGAAAATTGAGCTTTATTAGATCTCCATCTTGTCAACTGGGTGGCTTCTTTCCTTGCCCTTTTTCTTCCTTTCGATTGCCATAGCAAAGTGCTTGGCTTATATCATTGACAAGAAAAGATGACGTACGTTAGCAATATTGGAGTATAAACCTAATGTATTTTTCATTAAAATAAATATTTTCTCTAATGAAACACCCAAAAAAATTGCTTGCCATCGAAACTCTGTTGTACATTCTTGTATAGTCTAACTTTGTCTTTAACAAAGATCATGCTACTTCCTCCATCTGTCTTCTTCATATCCTATAGGATAAAATTCTTAGCGGATCATCTTTTTTAAATTTCCCCAAGTGACATTCTGATAGCTATACCAGAGTGAGCATTCCACCACACCAAAACATAATAGATGAGTTTGAGACAGGTAAAAGAGACTTTCTCTTAAGGACTATACCTATATAGGCTGAAGTAGCTCTCTAATTGATCTAACCATAAGTCCAGCTTCTCAGCATCAGTAGACCTATCATAGGTTGGAATGTCAACTTTAGCTTCTACCTTAGATGGTCTTGGCCCGGCATCTCAATTGAAGGGGCAAGAGATAAGTTCTCATCATCATTATCGAGGACTTGCTCTTGCTCTCCAGAATAATTCTTGGTCTCTTATTTCCTTAGCAGCTTCTGCCTTAGATGAAGCACCTCTTTTGATATTTCTTCATTGAATATTAGTGGAGGAGCATAACGAAACACCTCCAGTAGTGTCTGCACTTGTTTTTGAAGAAGGGTAATTTGAGTGACCAAGTTACTTGAAGACTCACCTTCTTGATTTGACGTAACGATTTGATTTTTTTTCTTTGAGATAATTCTTCAAGGCTTGTAAGAGGCTTTCCAAATCATTTGTAGTTACTTTTGGTTAATACCATAAACCAAAGATTAAAGTAGCTTAGCTCTGATACCACGTGGTCTAAAACTATTTAGACCTCACGGGTTGATAACCCTTCGAAGGAAGCCTAAGCAATTTGGGAGCTTGGAAATATAAAAATTCTTGGTGGAGAGAGGAAGAGGAAAGGATGAAATTAATGATTCGTTATATGCAATTCATTTTTCATTCTAATGTGTAACTTTCATATTCTTCTTATCATGTGTGCGACACTATGCAAATTGTACATGCAAATTTGTAATTTTATTGTTATATACTCAAATCGATGTACATGTCAATCGATCAATGTGCAAGTGTAAGTTTTTTTTTTTTCGTAGATCCAAGCTGGCTTTTCTCCCACTCAACCTTGACCATGAAAATTTAGTCGACACTGGTTAGATATCAATGCGCTTCAGATCAATGTTGGGCCATTTGTTAAGAATCATATTGACAATATTATAAACATTATAACATCACATGATCTAAATGTAAAAATATTGTCCGTTTTAATCAGAGAAACGTGTGATTTAAGTAATTCTCAGGAGGTCACCCATCCCAGTACTTCTCTAATGCAAACACGCTTAATTACAGAGTTTCTCATGATTAGCCTCACGATTTTCCTCCAAAAAGTGTTTCTATAGTTTGAGATTATATTATTTACCAATATAACTTAGGAACTTCCCTCTTTCAGATGTAGTATTATTTGTTCTTGTTTTCCTTCTTACCGCTCATCATCTGATCTAGAAGCCTGTTAAGAGCCACACTTTACTCCATTGATTCTATGCTCTTACGATATCGCTTAATGATTACACCCTATCCTTTTCAGCCACAGATCATCAGCAGTCTACTAGCTTCCGCCTGGTTTATTATCAAATCACATCATATTGTGAAAGATCAACTTTGATATCATATCATAACATCCCATGAACTAAATATAAAAGAATTGTTCACTTTAATTTTAAGAAACTGTGTGAATTAAGTATTAGGTAAAGAGTTTTTCTTTACCATCAAGCTAGCGTAGATGGGCCACCCTATGTGTAAGGCAATAAACCAACGCAACTAATATTAACATCATCTTCTATTGTATCTTTCTAACGATGCAAAGTAGACTTGAATGATCTTTTTGGCCAATGCCAATAACCTGCATTATTGTAGTAATCAAATGAACCAATTCAATATTTCATTTCAGAGAAAATCCCTTCAATCATGAAAGATTATTATTGAACTCTTGAGGATCACAAAAGCAACAATAAGAAGGAAAAAAAAAAGGATATTCTTGGCCTATCAGTACATCTGGAACTTCTCCTTCGTCTTCTGAAAAACTTGCTCAGCAATCACAGCTCCACTGCCAACTGCTTGCTTGATCTCAAGGTTGGCTTTCTGGTAAAACCCGGTCCCTCTCAGTGCATCCGCAATAAAATCATCGAAGCCGATGGAGATAGCAGCCTCTGCTTTGGCTCCATATACCAACCTCTACGTGCAATGAGATAATACGGTTAGCTTTAACGAGTAATTACATATACAACTAAAATACAGTATTCTACATTGAACATTTACTTATAAAATATATATATATATATATATATATATATATATATATGAAGTATTCCACGATGATGATGATGCAAAGAATATTCCCTTTGTAAGTTTTATGAAGTTCATATGAAATATTTTTACAAACTTAAACAAACATGTCATTACTACTGCAATGATAATTGATTTTAAACAACACATCACTAAAAAAATTGATCAAGAATCAAACATGACAATATGCAATAAATTAATTCAAAGTGGAATATCCTTGGATTTTTTCAAAAAAGTAGACTATTATGTTAGTTTTCTGATATTTATAATGTAGAATTATATGCTTAAATACAAGATTTGATGTTAAATACATAGTAATGTCTTTTGTTTGTACAGTATATGTAACAATTCTTAGCTTTAGGTGTCTAAGATGTCGAGGCATCCCTCCTATGAGAGTGAAGTTGGAAATCGAATAAGGCTTGTCGAAGAAGACTTGTCGACCAAGGAGTCGAGCTTGAAGAAGAAGTCTTCAGGATAGTCATTCATAAAAAACGGAGAACTCTTGTCAAACAAATGCTCTCGTCAACAAGACCTGGAACAAAAGGCATGTTGAACAGCTAGATCTATTTGACAATCCTGCAATTGGTGAACATGACTTCCAAGATAGATGTAAAGCAACTACAGATCTCTGACAAAGCAACCTTGAGCCAAACTTTGACCTTGGATCTAAAAAAAGAGGCATGTTGTACAAAGGCGGCAGCATGCATCTTGCAATACCATGGCATTCCTAAGGAGAGCTATCCATATATCCTACAAATAGAAGAAGGATGACAAGAGAGAGAAATAGTGAGAGACTTGCATAAGGGGAGAATCTACCGATTTAGAGAGCAAACACCGAGAGTCATCAAGAGAACCATCGCAGACGACGATTACGACATGCAGTGGTGAAGACAAATCTACCTCCAACAATCCAGATGAAGATGAATTGTTTGCCTAAAGTCTTCACTAATTGAAGAATAATCTAATCTATTTACCTTTAGGTCTTGGGGAAGATAAACCAAGTTCATCTCATATTCAACTAATTATTTGGCTTGTGACAACTGTAGAAGGAGTGTTCCCATGCTAAAACAATCCTAGGAATTGTTTCGTTCACTTCAGGTTTGAACAAGATCCTTATCCTAGTTGAACAAAGTTCATTCATCTGGAAGAGTGTTTCGTCAAAAAATTCCTTGGTCGGAAAACACTGGTCTTTGGGTTATGTCTGCCGAACAAGTACAACAACAGAGGAATTAAATCCAACAAGTAGCCTTATCATGACAAGTGATCTTGTAATGACACAATTACATTGTTTTTAGATAATCTGATTAGCACAAGCATCAAATGAGGTTGGTCCTCATAAGAGGCTTAACTTAAATTCCAAAATACTTCAAATTCAAATTTAATTAATTACTCATCAAAATATTTGAAAGGTCTTAGTTACAACTCAAATTCAAACCTCAGTTAAGATCTCTTTCTTTGTGTACAACACATTCCAATAAGTAACTGACATGAAGGATTGAAAGATCATTACCTTTATCCGTGATAGATGGATTGCACCAAAGCACATCGGGCAGGGTTCACACGATGCATATATTTCACAATCAGAAAGCTCAATTTTCCCAAGTTTTTTACAAGCCTGTCACAAATCTTGTCAGATGCCAAAATTATAGCGTCCAAATAGAATGCCAAAGCAGACTATGTTTAATAAATGTTTACAGGAAAAGCATACATTCATAAACCATGCTCTATTGGGGTGTAATTGAACTAACCTTTACTTTTTAAGTTCTATATTTAGATAACTTATGGAATTCAGTTTCTGATCTTTGGATATGAAAATAGTTTATTTTGTTTCCAAATTTTCAAAATTTGTAAAAAAGCTTAACAAATATTTTCACCTGCTTTCAAAAACCAGTATTTGGGGATTGCTATATGACATGAAGTCAAAGTAGCAGCAAAAAAATCTAGTTATAATTAAGCTAGAACAAATCAAGCACAAACAGCAATAAAGTGATAAAACTACTTTGAGAACAAAAAAAAAACAATCTCATTCAAGTATCACCATAGTGTTTCGCTTGAAGTCTTAAAAAGATTATATATATACAAGCCGAGGAGGGATAGAGTTAATTTCTTCTTCTTACATTTTATTATGAAGCCTTAAAAAAAGAAAAAATCATGGTATTTGAACTGATTAATACCATCTAGCCTAGCAACGTTCAAAGTTCATGAAATAATTATGGTGGTTTGAATATAAATTAATAAATTCAAGACTATAATGTGCATATACAAAGTATCGATCATGTTAGATGCTAAGTCTTCTTGGATTCACATCCACTCTCTTTGTATAGTGTAATAGTGGCATGGCAAGGCGATTCTAGCTTGTGCAACTAATGTAATAGGATAGGGATGGCTATATTGTTCAACAGAAATGATGCATCGATCCCAAACTAGTTGGGATTCACTAGTTTTCTCGAAGTTGGGATTCACTAGTTTTCTCGAACTTTACCCAAGTTTTACTTAAATTTAGCAGTACTTCTCACTAATAATCATAAGTACAACATAAAAGCAACCATGCTAGTTTTCAACACATAGTAATACAACTTGTTCAACATGAAGAACAGTATGTAAATTTTTTATAAGTATTACAAAGAACTTTACCTAACTACAGTATTTTTGAAAATTCTCATCTAAAATTTCTGATATGAAAATGCTAGCAGTTTTTCCCCCAGCCAGGGCAAGCTTATTAGTTATTACAATTTCCATAGGATGATACCCGTTGTTTAGAAATACAATAAAACAATATAATCTAAGAAGTGAGATATCCCTTGATTAGTCTTGTTGGTAAAAACCAATTCCAAAATAACATTTTGATGCACCAATTGTTTGCAAATCAACAGGTTTAAAACAACATAATAAATGTATCAAATAACAAAAAGAGTAACATCTAAAATATCATTAAACATTGCAGTAGAAAGAAAATAAAATAGAATACAAGTTAGCAATGAAATAACAAAGACTATAGAAATGCAAAAGATAAAGGAGAAATGAAGTCAAGAGAAAGTACACTTATGCGCACCTCCCTTATTGCAGTTACTTCAGCATGGGCTGTAGGATCTGTGTTCTTTAACACCATGTTATGGCAGCTCACTAGCACTTCATCATTACAAACAACAATAGCACCAAAAGGTCCCCCATCACCACAATCAACTCCATGATATGCTTCTTCAACAGCTTTTGCCAAAAATTTGTGATCCTTATCTAGTACAGCTACATGCCAAGACAAAAGACAAACTGATGGAGACTATCTTTAAAGAATAATCGAATATTTCTATTTCTTTCATATATTTGAATGTTTTATTCTTTAAGTGGGTTGATATTTTCCTTTCTATATTTAGTATCTTTGTAGATTTGGTCACATTGTTTTAGCAATTTTCTAACTTTTTGCCTTTTGTTTACACAAGTTCACAGCTTCTTTTCTCTTGTAAGAACAACCTCTATATATTGCACCACTATTCTGATTTCAGACTATGATGAATTCAATGAAAAAGTATTGCCTCCCATAGTGTGCACACTCTTCTTCTCCTCCTACATCTTCATTCTACTTCTCTCATTCCCTGCACCTTCCCATTCTACATCAGAGGTGATCTTTCATATGGTTGTTAAAAGGCCTTCTTCAATATTCAAGTTTTAAAGATTATAGAACTTGAACACAACATAAACTAAATTTGTCGTGATTACTTTACCTTGCTGATGGCCAGGGAATGCAGAAGCCACAGCAGTTGTTCCATCCTTTATGTCAACAACTGAAAATAAGGAATAATAGTTCAGTTCAACAAAATCCAGCAGACACCACTTAGTGAATCTCATACCTTTCTCGAAACAAAGATCAAATCTCATAAGCATGAAAATTTCATGATAGAAAAACTCGCCAGAAAGATAACAGAACCAACATTCTTGACCAAATTAAATGAATAAGTAAAGCAAGAAAACAAGGATATACCTAAAAAAATTGAGAAAACTCTTTAATCCATTACTAAGGCCCTGTTTGTTTGACAATTAAAAATTAACCTGGATTAATTTTAAACAGATATATCACATCACACATAAAATTTAATATTAAAAATTTACTTTATTTCGCATACTACACACATTACTAAAATAATAACTAATTTATATCACATCCTTCACATATCTCAGCATAATAACTAACTTTATTTCACATCATTCATAAATTTTAATAAAAATTATCTCTATCCAAGTTTCATTTTAACTTTATTAAATTAAATCTTACAAACAAACAAACCCTAAGTATTTGTTTTCTGCCATTAACTTTAACCCTGATTAAAATTATCCTTAAAAAATCGTATCATATATAAATTTCAATATTAAACTAATAATATTTCAAATTATACACAAATTATAATATTAAAATCAACTTTACTTCATATCCTACACACATCCAAAAAAATTGACTACATTTCAAATTTTCATAAATTTCAAAACCAAAATATCACGTCAATTACTTCAATTAAAAATAAATTCACATACAACTAGCTCCTTTAAGGTTGAGAAATCAAAAAAATTCCAAAAGATTTCAAGAATTGTAATAACACGCAAACAACAGAGAATAATTCACGGATCTAAGGCAATCTACAATGGCAGCCGCGGCAATAGAGTGAAATAACACATGAGAAGTTTCAAACGAGCATTCAGCAGAGCCTACGACCAGCCATCGAGAAGAAAGAGCCAAAAAAAAAATGGATCAAATCAGCCAAAATGCATACCCCGAGCTTCTTCCATGGAGCTATCGGAGACGGAGATCGTGCCAGAAAAGCTCCTCCCCGCGGACGGAACCAACAAGAGCTAGGAAGCAATGTCGAGCAGCAGAAGAGAGAGATTAGAACCAAACACTCGAAATCGCCATTGGCTTCCTTCGCCTTTTAAAGCCCCGTCCGCCTCCATCTTTGAAAAGCCGGCGAAAATTTGGAAAAGGATCCTGTTTGGTATCGGATTCGGATTCGGATTCGGATTCGGATTCGGATTCGGAAAACGCTAAACGGTTTCGGACTTAAATTTGCTTAAATTAATCATAATTATTTTTATAAAATAATTTATATAATTCTCAATATATTAATTACTTTTATTTAATATTTTATAATTAATTACTTTTATTTTTTATCATATATATATATATATATCTCAAAAAAAATTATTTTTATTTTAAAGAGATCAAAAAATAATTATAATTAATTTGAGCACTAATCAAATAAAATCTTAATTTTATAATTTTTATGCACAAATATTATTTTAAAAATAATAATAGCACTACGTTAGAAAAGAAATGGTGAAATTTATGACAAAAAAATTAAACATATCTAAAAGAAATTGTGTGACATAAGTAAATATATATAGTGCATTAAAATTAAATCTAAAATAATATGTACAGTGAGGGCCATTAAAATTATTCAAAAGTTAGAACTGTGGCTAGCTCTAATTTGACTTTATTTAAGTTTTTTTTACTCAACTTTTAGTGATGATATAGTTCGAATTTAAGATCAAAATTTTACTATTTTTTTTAAAAGAATTTTAGTTTTTTACTCATATATACATATTAAAATTTCAATAATATCTGTGTAAAAAAGCACAATATTTGAAATACACTTTTGTTTACTATAAAGTCTCAATTTGGTTAGAGCATGGGTTTAACCTAACTTTGACTTTTTTTTGGATTGAGTGTGATGAAATATAGTATTTAATATTAAATTTATGTTAAATATGAAATAAAAAATTATTTTTTATTAGAAAATATAAAGAATGCGCAATAAAAAAATTAATATTAAAATTTATATATAATTTGAAATAAATATAAAAATTAGTATGATGATTATATGTTGGATTTGAGGAGTTTTAGGGCTCTTAGCAAACAAAGTAAAGGACAATTACTTAGTTCGTGTTGACATAGGATGTAAAGGATTCCAAGAAATACCGAAAAAGAGAAAGAGTTCTGAGAGATGGTGGCGCGCAGAGAGGTAAGCTTGATGGTTGAGGCTTAAGAGAGAGAGAGAGAGATCGGGGCATCCAGAAGAGCACACAATAATTTAAGGTGGTTCAGGGAAGAAATCCCCTATGTCCACTGAGCGACCAGCGAAGAAGTTTCACTAATAGAAAAATGTAGCCGTGAAGACTAATACAAAGAGTTTACAAGAGGAAGAGAGAGAAAGAAGGAGAAAGAGAGAGCTTTTCTTGTTCTCAAGCTCTTGTTTTACAAAATGTGATAGAAGAAGGATTCTGCTCTTTTTGGGCCGAGTCCTCCTATTTTGAAGCATGTTCATTAGTGTTTGTAGGCAGCGGATGGTGCAGCTGTATCCTGATTTTCTAGAAGGAAAGGACATAAACAAGTCCTGGACCTATGTTGCTTTGCAGCTGTATCCTGATTTTCTATGGAGCCGGCGCGGCACGCTGGGCACGCGCAGGCGCGGCTGGCGGAGCGGCGAGCGAAGCGCGCGCAGGCGGGCGAGGAGCGCGCAGGCGGGCGAGGCGCGCGTGGGTGCAGCTTGCGCGGGCGGCGTCGACGCTTTCCGGTGGCCGGGAGGCGACGGATGGAGGCGAGGAGGGCGACGGAGCGGCAGCGGGCAACGGGCGGCGGTTTCAGAGAGGAAGATAGAGAAAGTGGTCCCTCTTGTGTGGAAGAGAGGAGAGAGAGAGAGGGAGGAGAGAGAAAATAATTTCTAACGTCTGTTACGGCCAAGGACCTATATGCATATTTCAATCAACTAGGGGACCAGTTTGCTACATTTAAATATTCGAGGACCTATTTGCACATACGACCAAACTAGAGGGACCCAGATGCTATTTACCCAACTTAAAATGAATTCTACTTGCTAATTCTCGATTCATTTAAAATTTCAGACTTCTTTCTACCTTAAAACTTGCCCTGCATGGCAGGCAAATCACTTTCCTACTAGATGCCATGGTCAATGTTGAGTACGATATTTTAAGGAAAATTACATTTGGATCCTTGAGTTTAAGAGAATTAGCATACTGATACACATCTTTCCATTTAAGTCCTTAATCTGTTACCCATTTCCACATAGGACCTAATAGTAAGAAATGTTTTTCGAATAAAAGTATGATATTTTCCTCTCATTCTAACCAAACTTTAAGATTTAAACCCATAAATATTGATCAAATTGAAATCAGTCCTAGCTGGAAAGGTCGAGTCTAAATTATTTTTCATCGTATGGGACTAAGGAATCCATTCAAAATGGGCTCGATTGGCTCGAATTGATGTGAAATCGGTAGGAGGTCAATTAATTATAAAGTAGTAGCTTTGATCATGATTTTAAATTTCAAAAGTTCTTATTACTGATAACAGTATGATTTGCTCAATTTTGACTGAGATCAAATTTAGATGATAATTTCAATTATTTTTTAAATAAATTCAAATAAAATTAATGTTGATGATCATGTGATATACCATATATATTTGATCAAATTAAGATAATAAATTTAATTTGTTAAATATATTACAAGTACAAGTCATCATTTTTTTTCCTTTTTATTATCAATATCATTATATATTGAGCATATAATTTACTTTATTCAAAAAATAAATAAAAATTATATTTACATCTGATATATTAGTAAAGTTAAAGTTTAAATAATTTTTAAAAAAAATATTAAAAAAAATAAAATCGGATAATATTTTAATAGATATTTAAAAATATATGAGAGATAGCGTTATTTAATTCACTAAATTATTTAATATAAATATAACATCTCGTAATCTCATTGTAGAGATATTATCCGCTTTTACTTTAGGAAAATTGCGTGTTTGAGCACTTCCCAGGAGGTCACCCATCCCAATGCTACTCCAGCCCAAGCACGCTCAACTATAAAATTTTTCATCATTAGCATCACGGTTTTGCCCCAAAAAATATCTCTATTATTTGAGATCACGTTATCTACATATACAGCTCAGGATCTCCCTCCCTTTCCGATGTGGGACAATTCATTTATGTGCCCCTCTCACCACTCATTATCCGGCCTAGAAGCTTGACAGGAGTCACACTTTGCCTCAGTGATTCCTTTCTCTTAGGACATCACCCGGCATCACTCTCCGCCCTCTTCAGCCACGGGCGTCACAGGCCCACTAGCTTTCGCCTGGTACGTCCTCAAACCACATCGTACTGCAGGAGGTCGGCTCTGATACCATATTGTAATATTCCGTGATCTCAATATTTGCGTGACTTGAGCACTTTACAGGAGGTCACCCATCCCAGTGCTACTCCAGCCCAAGCAAGCTCAACTATAGAGTTTTCCATCATTATCCTCACGGTTTTGCCCCAAAAAGTACATCTATTATTTAAGATCACGTTATCTACTTATACAGCTCAGGATTTCTCTCCATTTCTGATGTGGGACGATTCATTCATGTACCCCTCTCACCACTCATTATTTGACCTAGAAGTCTGCCAGGAACCGCACTTTACCTCAATGATTCCTTTCTCTTAGGATATCACTCGGCGATCACTCCCCGCCCTCTTCGGCCACGGGCCTCACAATAAATTTAAAGACTAAAATGATGTAAAATGAATGAAGAAAGAGTACATTTGTAAATGATATTTACCATGATAAGATTAGAGACAAGGCGAAGGCAAAATTTGAGTTATAAAAAATATCTTAGAATCTTAAAGATTTTCATTTTAATAAATTAAAAATAAAATATATGAAGTATAAATTTAGTCAATATAGAAATACTTGTATTGCAAAAATAACAATTAATAATCAAGCTGTTAGAAAAAAACAAACAGTTTAAATATCTTAGATGAATTATATAAAATAACGGTAAAATAAATTATGATGTTATTAGTAGATCCAATCAGGATGGATAAAGTTGAAGAATACATTTAGTATATTGTGTGATAGAAAAATTTCACTCCAACCTAAAGGTAAATTTTTAGAACAGTTGTAAGATCAATTATATTATATGATGTTGAATGCCAGCCTATAAAGCAAAAATATACAAACAAGATAAGTGTCGTAGAAATAAGATCGACATAAGATGCTAAAATAGATGACGAGTGATACATATGAAAAAATAAAATAAAAAATGAGTATATCTGCGAGAAAATTAAGACAACTTCAATTGAGAATAAGCTTAGATATTTTGGACATGTAAATCATAAGCCGATAGAAATTTTAGTAACTAAAATATTAAATTATTCAATCTTACTCATGTAAAAAGAGGAAAAGAATGACTAAAAAAAATATGACACGAAACTATACATAATGGTCTTACATACTTAGAGCTAAATAAAAATTTATTATTTGATAGAGTGCAATAAAAATAAAAGATTTATATAACTGATTCTATTTAGTGGGATAAAGACTTTGTTGTTATTATTATTGTTGTTGTTGATCTAAATTTCTATATATAGAAAAAAACTTGATCTAAATTTAGTGTTATAATTATTTTTTAAGAAAACTTGTAATAGCCTTCATTATTTAAGATTAGTATGATTTATTCCATTTAAATCCAGCAAAATTTAAATAACAGTTCAGACTGATTGAATGAAGTCTATGACATGCTTAACCTGACTTAATGAAAAGTGAGTCAAGTCTAGGGTTCGAGTTTGACCCAAAAATTGATAATTTTCAAATAAAACTCAATTTGAGTTTGTTGAGTCGAGCCATCGACTACATTTACAGCTCATAATTTTATTAAGCAGATTTCGAGATAGAAAAGGGTTGTATCTCTTCAACTCAAATTTGGCTCAAATATTTTTTTAACATAAAATAATATAAATTATTTATATAATATAATTTATTATTTTTATAAATAACATAATAGACATAATTGTTAAATAATAAAAATGTTATACATAATAACTAAGTATTTGGAAAATCCATAGATATGATTGAGCCATATTTAACAATCAATTAATTCAATAGAGATTTAAGTTAGTTGGATTAAGGTTCGAGCCAGCTCGAAATCAAATTTTGAAAAAAAGCGATATGGAAATCAATAAGCCGAGCCTGAGTAGTACTTAGCTACACTCAAACTCGAATCGTTCTCACCCCTGATAAAGTCAACAAATTAGGTGAGTCACGAATCTGCTTATACGAGCCACCTAACTTCAAGAAAAGTCCCTATCGAAAGAAAATAAATAGATAAACCTTCGGCAAAAGTCCAAAGGAAGGTAAAGGCACAAAGCTAATTAATTTATCGAATATATTGCGTCTTCTCTAAACTACACCTGACCTAACAACTCGAATCCAATTTACCAAACCCGATTATTGACCGAGTCAGATGACCACTGTGGGATCATGCTACTGAGTCTTCTAGTATCATCTACCTCCAAGCCATGGAAAGTGGAAGACCCAAAGTCAATTCATGCCAGCATCTTTCTCTTTTCCCTACCATGAAACAATTATGAATTCACATCAGTCCATCATGAACCTTCCCTTCTTCCTCTCTCAAAAGAAACCATAGCTTCTATATAAATCTGATACAAGACACTTCCTCTATGCAAGCCATTAGCTCCAGAGATACATAGAGGAAAGAAATGGAGCATCCAAAGAAAGCACTCCTCTCTCTCTCCAGCAAGAGGGGCGACAACAACCAAGCAGAAGAGGCGGAGCAGAAGAGGCGAAGCGCAGAGACGATCTGGATAACCGTTGAGGGCAAAGGCCGGTGGGATGTCGAACAAGACGTCGACCAGCGGGCGGCAGAGTTCATCTACAAGGAACATCAGAGAATGAGCAAAAGTGTTTCGAGTTATTTGTAATGGCCTAACAAATTTTTATGTCGTGTTTTCAAAGTAGAGTAAAAGAGTGCAATGGAACTAATACATAAGCATATTGTAAAGGATTTTGATTGCGATGGCATGGCTACATAATGAAAAATGACAAGTTTAGTCCTCCTTTTATCGTATATATTTTTTAAATCATTTCATATAAGTCCATCACTTTCAATAATTTTACGAGTATTCGACATTATTTTAATCAACTTTTTGAAAATCAAACCAAACTTTGAACCAATAGAGAGTTTGAGGTTCGAAAGTTTAATCGAAACTAAACAGGATCTGATCATCATGATTTAATAATTTAATAAATATTTTACAAAATATGTTATTAAACTACTCGTAATTCCATAAAATAAAAAGCATAATTTGATAATATGATTTTTTTGAAAATCCAATAATATGATTTAAAAAACATAAATTTAATAATTTTCAATTTTTAATAATAATTTCATAAAAAATTTAAACTCAAATTTCTTCTGAATTAATATTAAAAATTTCTCAATAAAATCAACTAAAGCTAAATATGAAAAAAAAAAACATAAAAATTTCATATGATTCCCCACCCCACCAAGCCTAGCTTTGCAAGAAAACTAATAGTCTCACGCTGCCAAACTCATATTTAAAATTCTCTTTATATTACTTTATGGAAGAGAAGTCAAAAGTTGATGACCCGAGTTGATTCCGATTCAAGTGCAGTAGTTCTGCAGTTGTGCGGTTCGGCCCAATTCGACTCGGTTGTGAGCAACTCTCTGCACTATGCGGTTTTGAACTCAACCTGGATCGTTGTGATGGCTAGTTCACGGTGCAACTGATTCAACTAGCTAGTCTGATCTGATTTTTATGATTTCAATATTGTCGTCCGTTCTTATACCTATCTTCTTAGTGGAAACCAAAAAGTATCATCCAACACGAGAAACTCAAGTATCATTAATACTCGATTAATTAAGAGGGGCCATCAATCAAGTGCATTAGTGTAGCTAACTGCAACAAAAACAGCCACAACACAATGAGCACAACGTGGATTGTCATTAACAGCACCAAGTACAACACAATGTAAATAGTGCAGTCGATTTTTTAATACGTCATACTATATCTGATGATTTTTACTGAGAGAGGGGTATGTCTTTTTTCATAAATTTTTACAATATTCTCGAAAGAAATGCTGACTGACCTTCACACTTTTTGTACTGTTAAATTAATATAACGTTATAACAATGTCAACTTTCAAAAAAAAAAAAAAAAAAAACAAACCAGAAGCAGTTTAGTGGACTACATCTTCACACTTTTTTGAACATAAGTTTTTTTTTTTCTTTAGTTAAAGATATGATATCATAATCTATTTAATCAGATTTATTGAAGAGGAAAAATTGTCACAAAAGAGGATGCTGGAGGCATTAGCTAATTAACAGATCTACATATATCTAATAACAAATCACAAGCTGCTAAGCTTTCTTCACAACTGTATTTCAAAGCAATGGTGTAAAAAACAGACCGGACCGGCCAGTTCGACCGGTTCAACCGAGTCACTAGCCCGGCCCGGTTTTTGGATAAATCCGAAATCGAGTTTGAACTGGGTTAAACCGGTGTGAACCGGAAAAACCGGACGAGCCGGCGGAACTGTGAAACTGCAGATCAATTGCTCTGCCAGTCTGTTTGATAAAAAAATCGATCCACCATTGAGCGCTCGTTCAAACCCTAATAGAGCAGAGCGCCGGAGCCATCGAGCAGTAAGCTGAAGAGCTCTCCTGCTCAAACCCGTCGAGCGGCTTTTGAGTCTCTCTGAAGCGCTTCCTCTAGGTTGACGTCGTCGTCTCAACTCTCCTGTTCTCAGTCACAACCTCTCAAGTAGCCGACCGTCAGCGACAGCATTTGTTCGGCTCCCCAACAATAAATCCTGGTGGCTGGCATCCTCGCAGGCTACAAGCGCAGAATTGGCAATTGTTGGCTTCCTTTTCTTCTCTAACCTCGAAGCTCCTCTTCTCTCAGTTCTCTGTTGACTACATAACCTCCATCCATGATGTCAATAATCAACTGCTACAGTGTTGTGGCGTAGTGAGCTTGTAAGCTCTTTTTAGATATAAAGAAAGTGCCTCCATTTTACCATGTTTATGATTATTTGGTTTGAATTTGGACAAATTGCTGGCTCTATTTTAATTTTTATGTGTTAATGTTGCTGTTATTGTTGTTGAAAATGATGATTTTTATTTTGTCTTGCTCTTGGTAGTAGAAAGGTTATATTGGTATGTTGTTCTTGTCTGTTGTGAATGGGAGTGTATAGGAGTATAAGGGATCCAAATACCATTTTTCATGGTTAATACATGCAGAATAATGATCGTATTTTCACGATTAATACATACAGAAATTTAAAATTAGCATGTCTATCCCTAATCCTTCATCTGTTCCATCAACTCAAGATTCAATAAACATTTCTCAAACTCCAGCTTCTATCTGACAAAGAAGCGATATATCATGGAAGTATATTACAGATATAAGGAGCAATGATGGCGAAAAATGGCTTACATGTGATTTTTCCAAAAAAATCTTCAAAGGTGGTGGCATTCACAAAGTTAAATTGCACCTTGCTAAAAGAAGGGGTGATGTTGAAGTAAGAAAGTGGCTGAAAAAATTCGTTCAAAATTAGAAGAAAGTTTGAGAGAAGTTGAACAACAAAAATAAGAAAAAATAGCAAATTATGAAGAAGAGTTTGGACAACATGATGAAGATGATGGTGAAGATGAAAATTATAATATCAATCAACTACTAAAAAAAAGAAAAAAAGCTTCCAATAGATATATATATATATATATATATATATATATGCTACAAGTGGTAGTGGAGCAAACCACACAACAAGTCAACCAACAATTAAAACCGCTTTACAAAGCAAAGAAAAATGGCATCACATAGACATGAGCATTGCTAGATATTTATTTGAATGTTGTGTGTCATTTAGCTTTGCAAATTCTATTTATTATCAACCAATGATAGATGCTATAGCATCCATAGGCTATGGATATAAAGGGCTTTCCTATCATTCACTACGAGGAACTAGATTACACAATATGAAGAATGAAGTTAAATTATTAGTTGATTCTTATCGAAGTACATGGGCTGAAACTGGTTGTACCATAATGGGAGATGGATGGAAAGATAATACATCAAGATCTTTAATTAATTTTCTTGTGTATTCTCCTAAATGTATTTGTTTTATAAAGTCAATAGATAATTCTTATTTTGTTACAGATGCATAAACTCTTTGCAACCTATTTATTGAAATTATAGAGATTGTTGGGGTGAATAATGTTGTGCACATAATAACAGATAATGGGAGCAATTACAAGACTACAAGTAAATTAATTTGTGAGAAGTATCATACTATTAGGTGGTCCCCATGTACTGCTCATTGCTTAAATTTGATATTAAAACACATAGCTTGCATGTCACATGTGGAGAATTTAGCTGATCGTGCTTCCTCTATTACTGTGTTTGTATATAATCACAAGTGGACTTTGGGATGGTTACGACAAAGATCAGGTTGGACAGAAATATTAAGGCAAGGTGCAACTCGATTTGCTACTATATTCATTACTTTGAAGAGTATCTATGAACACCATTGTGATTTACAGGCTATGATAACTAGCAAAGAATTTAATATATGGAGTGGTTCAAAGACTAAAAGAGGTAAAGAATCAAGGAGATTGCCTTAGATAAGAAGTTTTGGAATGATTGCTTAGTGATTATAAAGATTGTTGAGCCTTTGCTTAAACTATTAAGAATTTTTTATTCTGATGAAAAACCTACGCTGGGTTATATTTATGATGGGATGCACAGAGCTAAAAGAGGAATTAAAGAACTATTTCGAAAAAGAAAAAGTTTATACAGACCTTATACTAATATTATCAAAGAACGATAGGACAAATTGTTAAGAAAAGATATGCATGCTGTAATATATTGGCTCAACCTAGCATTTCAATATGATCAACAAAACTTTTGTAGGAAGCCGGAAGTCATGAATGGTCTTCTTGATGTTATAGAAACAAAAAGTTTTCGTGGAAAGACGAAATTAATAAATGAAACAAAGATGTTTCGGGAACGTGAAAAAGGCTTTGGTCGTCAACTAGCTTTGACCACTTGTAAGACAACTAGACCCAGTAAGTGATATTATTTTTTATATTCATTAAGTACTATGTTTATACAAATTGATGCTAAAGTCAATAATATGCAGATGAGTGATGGATGTTATTTGGGAATGATACTCCAAACTTACAAAATTTGGCAATTCGTTTATTAAGCCAAACTGTATTTTCTTCTGATTGCGAAAGAAATTGGAGTAAATTTGAAAGGATTCACACTGATAAGAAAAATAAATTGGAACATGAGAGATTAAATGATTTAGTTTATGTGTATTATAACTTTCGCTTGAAAATTAGGTTTGCATTCTAATTTTTTAATTGCTAAATTATTGGCACAAGTAACAGCTTATTTATACCCCATATATCACACTGCAATACATATTTAATTTGTATGTTTTCTCTTTTTAAATCAGCATTTAGCATCATATATCACTGTTGATCATATTATTGTTTTATAAAATTTATAATTAACAAAATAACATTAAACATCAATAATAGTTCAATACTGATTTACTCTTTCCAAATTCCTTTTTTTTTAATGAAATTCAAGCATTTTTGGTATTACAAGCAAATTATATTTCTAACACCCGGGTCATGATAGCTAGCAAATTATAATTACATTAAAAAAACTAACACCACACCCATAATCAGCAAAAAGAATGTCTGAACTGATCTAAAACCTATCTACAACAACCAATACAGCATAAAATCACCAGCATGTAATTATAATGACTAACCGAGGGAAGCTCCTGCATATTTTCACACCTAAGAATCCAGATGATTTCGAAGACTTTTCAGCATATATCACACAATAGACATATAACAATCATAAAGATAATCCTTCATAAAGATACTTAGCTTTACCCATCTTTTACTTCTGATGACACAGGCTTGGGACTAGGAGATTTTCCAAGAATTGCCTTCTTTGCTTTCACAATCGATCGCTTGAACTTCGCAAAAATGTTGTTAGAATCTCGCTTAGTCACCTCTTTAACAATCTTGACATCCCCAGCTTCAGAAGTTACGGATACATCGCGGTCCTTCACTTTCCCAGTTTCTTCCTTCTCAGCTCCTAACTCTACCTTCTCTGTTTTATCTTCTGCAGTCTGTACAGTCTGTATGGCTTCCTCTTCTTTCTTTTCATCCACATTAACGGCTTTTGAGGTCTCATCCTTCTTCTCCTCAATCTTTTCTGATGCTTCCTCGCCCTTTATTGCATCTTTCTCACACTTAGAACTCTCAGTATTCTCTTCCTCAGTCACTTGTTCAGATGAACCTTTGGGGCTGAGTTCATTGGTTACTTCAACTGGATCTGCCTCTTCCTCTTTCAAGATTTCACTCTTTCTCTCATCACGTGCGGATTCTTTTCCTCCCTCAGAAGCCGCTGCATCATTCTCAACATTTTTGGTGATTTCAGCAGCTTTAGGAGCTTTTATCTCCTCAGAAGAGACCATGGTCACTGAGAGATCTGCTGGTTTTTTGACCAAGCCTCTCTTACCATCCTCAATAGCCGTATCCACTTTCTCAGCCAATTTATCTCCTTCTGAAGAAATTTCAGTCACTTTAAGATCGGAAGTACCATGATCTGAATCCTTTACACCATCTTTGAAACTCACATCATCATTCTTAGGTGCAACTTCTTCAATAACTTTACCTTCATCAAATGGGATTTGAGCTACTTTTGTTTGGGCTTCAAGATCTCTCTTTGTCTCAAATGGAAGCTCTGTCCTCTCTTCATCCAAGTTGCTATCTTTCTTTTCCACCTCTTCTGCATATCCTGAAGCCTTCTCCTCATTGGAAGAAGGGCTGACAACGTCCTCTGTACCAAGTGATACCTCATCTAAGTTTAAACTTGGCTGTTTAACTTCTTCCTTCTTCTCTTGTTTCTGTTCTTCGGGTGAGCCGGACTCAATACCAATGTCTTTCAGAGGCACCTCAGTGCTGGTAGGAGCATTCAACTCAGTAACGATCTTTTCTGGAGCTTCAGATACAGGGGTGACAACTTCAGCTGAAATTTCTTCTTTTTGTTCTTCGGGTATGCCAGATGCAGCTTCCAAGTCTTTCACAGGCAACTCAATACTCGAAGGATCATTTGAATCAGTATTAGCCTTTTCTGATACATGTGAAATTTCTTTTTTTTGTTCTTCAGGTGAGCCGGATTCTACTTCTAGGTCTTTAACAGGTACCTCGATGCTGGCAGAAGCATTGGGATTAACCTCAGTTTCCCCTGCTTCACTTGAAATTTTAGCTGGTTCTGGTTTCTTAGTAGTACCTTCTGAATCTTCCAACTTAATCGAATCACTGAGTTCATCCGGTAATGACTTCAAAATTTCCTTTGCCGGATTCTCATCAACTCTACCAACTTTGGAAACTTCTTGTTTTTGTTCTTCTGGAGAACCAGACTCAACTTCTAGGTCTTTCACAGGTACTTCGATGCTGGTAGAAGCATTAATATCAACATCAATTTTTCCAGGTTCTTCAGAAGCATCAGATGTAACTACATTTGGAATTTCAGCTGGCAATGGCTCTTTGGTCGGATTTTTTGAATTTTCTGACTTAACTGATTCATTGATATCATTACTTGAAGACTCTGGATTTTCCTTTGCTGGACTCTCGACTTCGGCTTTTTCATCTTTGGAAATCTCTTTGGATGCAGCTGGTTCTGCAGAGCCAGATTCTGGAATCAAAATCTTTGTTTCCTTATCATGCCCGTCTTCCTTTTTTGCCTTATCAACAATCTTAGATTGAGATTTTTCATCTGAGAAACTTAAATTCGGTGCTGTTATCGAGCTGCTTTCTACTTTGATATCGTCTTCCTGATCCTTACGAAGCGTTTCCTTTGGCTGAAAAATAATCTCTTCACCTCCGAATTTAGTACTGTCGCCAGCATTGGTCCCCTGCAAATATATCATACCATTGCTAACCATTTGTTATGCACCATAATAAAAATAATTTTTATGTTAAATAAAAATAAAATTTTGGAGGTACAAACACAGATAAAATGCCTAATGACAAGTTAGTTATGTCTACAAATTCAAAACGAAATACAAAAAAAGATTACATATCCAATCTATTTCAGTTTCTTCTCACATAGTGAGCAAGAAAAAAAGGACATATTACCAGAAAGCAAATCTGAAGCTTAGCAGGCCAAGCAAACATAGTCTTATCCCTGCATAGCAAAGAGGTTTCTTTCCAATATTAACATGCATGCCCTTTAGGTCATAGAGGCAACCAAATCTTAGAACCAAGTCTCATCATCAGACAATTGAAGGAAAATATGAAACCATAAACAAAATCTTCGCTTAACATTTACACATGAGAAATCAAAAAAATAAAAAAAAGGAGATAATTACTTGCATCCACAGCAAACTTATCATTTTACATATTACACATCCATACTTGATAAATTACATTCCACATACAGCAAAGTATATGAAAATCAACTTTATGCCACAATCATGGTGTGTCCATTATAATATTTTTATTAGTTTATAGTGTGCATAGTGTAAAAAAGTATGCATGGGGTAATTTATTAAGCATGAATATATAATATGTAAAATGAAAAGTTCAGTGTGGTACGTAAGTAATTATCCAAAATAAATAAATAAATAATGTAGACAAAGATAAATTGAGATAAACCCTAAACAAATGATTCTCGTTTGAATAGAAAATAGAAGGCCTAGTTGATGCCAATTGCTAGCTCCAATGCATAGACATAGCTGCACAATTATTCTAAATTATATTCCTAGTATTTTACAATATCATAATTTTGTTCAAAATTATAGACAAGGTGTTTTTTAATGCTTCAAAAAGTTTGAACATAAAAATATCTCTAGAAATAATTGCAAGTAGCAATTAATCAAGAAGAAGAGGCAGGGCAAAGCAACTCAGTTTAATATTACCCAAAGTGATTTGCATAAAATACAATTAACAGTAAAAGTAACACAAAACAAAAATAATCAGAAAAAAAGAGAATTCATAAATGGGAACTTGATTTCCATTTGACTCGAAGTTAAATCACTCGAAATAGAATTGATTCAACTTAAAAGCAACTTGACATAAGTAAATTTGTAATTGTTTGTACAATTTAAAACTATATTTAAAGTGTTCAATATCGACACATTAATCGTGGAGAGAGGCAGCTGAAGAAAGCATGTCATAGACATGCGGATATGTACATTCAATTTACATTCCTATGCATAGTGTTGATGCAAAAAATGCACCACAACAGAGAGAATCAATAAAGATATAGCAATGTCTTAAAATCCCTTTTTCTATGTACAGGTGGCAACATCTTTGAATTCATCATACTGTTTTATACTTCACAATGGTGATACTTTATACACATGGTCTGGAAGCCTTACTACTTCACAGGACCAAGATCTTCTTGAAAGACAACTGGACCTCATAAAGGTTTGTGGTCAAGCTTACTAGAAATGAAACCTCATAAAGAGTTGTTGCTTTGCTGAAGTTTTTTGTGAACTACATACATGCTCCTGTAAAATCTTACAGTACACGTTTAACTTCCAATCTTTGATATCAACTGTTCATCTTCCGGTAATTTTTACGTGGAAACCCGAGTGTCCGAAGGAAAAACCACGACGTCGTCCAGGCGATTTGAATCCACTAATCGAATCTCCTCTTACAAAGCTTGATCTCTAAATGGAGACCGAATAAGTACAAGAGGGATAGAGAGAGAGGGATAGCTCAACCCGAGAGAGAGAGAGAGAGAGAGAGAGAGAGGAAGGAAGGGTCCAGAAAGAGAATCCCCCTAAAGAGAGCAATCCCTCCCTTATTTATAGCTTGGAGAAAAGGTGACATAGTAGGTTTAGTCTGTCACATCTGACACCTACTCCTGCAAAGGACGATTAGGGAGTAGGCTCACATGCTGTCTTAAATGATGAGTTGACACAGTAGTACGGAGGGTACGATCTTGTGATGTCTCTTTGAGCTGCTGTTCGACAAGAGGCAGCTGTTGAGCTGCTGTTCGGCAAGGGGCTGTTGTTGAGCAGCTGTTCGTCAAGGGGTGTTAGATAAGGTTCTAACATGTCCCCCTCCAGAGCATAACGTACATTGATGTACGTGCTAATTTTCATCATGCTGATTCGATGGACCTCAATGAAAATCCTTCCTGCAGAGTCATCAGTTTCGACATGATTGGGCTGCTGTGGAAGCTGCAGAAAAGAGTTGTTAGAGGAGAGCTGTTCGACGAGGGGTTTAGAGAAGAGATTACTCCCTGCAGAGTCGTTAACTCGTCATGGTTGAGCTGCTTCGAGGAAGCTGCAGAGAAGAGCTGTTAGAGGAGAGCTGTTCAACGATGGGTTTTAGAGAAGAGATTACTCCCTGCAGTCGTTAGCTCGTCATGGTTGAGCTGCTTCGTGAAAGCTGCTGAGAAGAGATGTTAGAGGAGAGCTGTTCGACGATGGGTTTTAGAGAAGAGATTACTCCCTGCAGTCGTTAGCTCGTCATGATTGAGTTGCTTCGTGGAAGCTGCTGAGAAGAGCTGTTCGACGAGGGGTTTTAGAGAAGAGATTACTCCCTGCAGTCGTAAGCTCGTCATGGTTGAGCTGCTTCGTGGAAGCTGTAGAGAAGAGCTGTCAGAAGAGAGCTGTTCGACGAGGGGTTTTAAAGAATAGATTACTCCCTGCAGTCGTTAGCTCGTCATGGTTGAGCTGCTTCGTGGAAGCTGCAAAGAAGAGTTGTTCGACGAGGAATTTTAGAGAAGAGATTACGTCCTGCAGTCGTTAACTCGTCATGGTTGAGCTGCTTCGTGGAAGCTGCTGAAAACAGCTGTTAGAGGAGAGCTATTTGACGAGAAATTTTAGAGAAGAGATTACTCCTTGCAGTCGTTAACTCGTCATGGTTGAGCTGCTTCGTGGAAGCTGCAAAGAAGAGCTGTTAGAGGAGAGCTGTTCGACGAGGAATTTTAGAGAAGAGATTACTCCCTGCAGTCGTTAGCTCGTCATGGTTGACCTGCTTCGTGGAAGCTGCTGAGAAGAGTTGTTCGACGAGAGGTTTTAGAGAAGAGATTACTCCCTGCAGTCGTTAGATCGTCATGATTGAGCTGCTTCGTGGAAGCTGCTGAAAAGAGCTGTTAGAGAAGAGTTGTTCAACGAGGAGTTTTAGAGAAGAGATTACTCCCTGCAGTCGTTAGCTCGTCATGGTTGAGCTGCTGAGAAGAGCTGTTAGAGGAGAGCTGTTCGACGAGGGGTTTTAGAGAAGAGATTACTCCCTGCAGTCGTTAGCTCGTCATGGTTGAGCTGTTTCGTTGAAGCTACAGATAAGAGCTGTTAGAGGAGACCTGTTCGACGAGGTGTTTTAGAGAAGAGATTACTCCCTGCAGTTGTTAGCTCGTCATGATTGAGCTGCTGAGAAGAGCTGTTAGAGGAGAGCTGTTCGACGAGGGGTTTTAGAGAAGAGATTACTCCATGTAGTCGTTAACTCGTCATGGTTGAGCTGCTTCGTGGAAACTACTATTCGAGAAGAGGTTTTAGAGAAGAGGCCACCCTTAACTCTCAGTCGCCGAGCTGTTATGGTCATAAGCTGGGACTTTGAGAAGGGGATTGCCCTTGACTACCCGTCGCCGAGCTGTCTTGACCATAAGCTGGACTTCGAGAAGGGGTTTTAGGGAAGAGGCCGCCTTTAACTCTCAGTCGCCAAGCTGCTATGGTCGTAAGCTGGGACTTTGAGAAGGGGATTGCCCTTAACTGCCCGTCGTCGAGCTGTCTTGACCATAAGTTGGAACTTCGAGAAGGGGTTTTAGGGAAGGGTTACCCTTGACTCTCAGTCGTCGAGGCGCCATGATCGTGAGCTGGGACCTCGAGAAGGGGATTGCCCTTGACTGCCCGTCACCAAGCTGACTTGACCATGAGCGGGGACTTTGAAAATGGGTTTTAGAGAGGGGATCTCACGTAGTGAGGTATCGGTCCTGCGTGAGGGCACCACTATTGATGCAAAAAATGCACTACAACAGAAAGAAATGAGACGACAATTTTTACGTGGAAACCCGAGTGTCCGGGGGAAAAACCACAACGTCGTCCAGGCGATTTGAATCCACTAATCGAATCTCCTCTTACAAAGCTTGATCTCTAAATGGAAACCGAATGAGTACAAGAGGGATAGAGAGAGAGGGACAGCTCAGCCCGAGAGAGAGAGAGAGAGAGGAAGGAAGGGTCCAGAGAGAGAATCCCCCTAGAGAGAGCAATCCCTCCCTTATTTATAGCTTGGAGAGGAGGGGACATAGTAGGTTTAGTCTGCTACATCTGACACCTACTCCTGCAAAGGACGATTAAGGAGTGGGCTCCCATGTTGTCTTAAATGATAAGTTGACACAGTAGTACGGAGGGTGCGATCTTGTGATATCTCTTTGAGCTGCTGTTCGACAAGGGGCAGCTGTTGAGCTGCTGTTCAGCAAGGGGCTGCTGTTGAGCAGCTGTTCGTCAAGGGGCTGCTGTTGAGCAGCTGTTCGTCAAGGGCCTGCTGTTGAGCAGCTGTTCGTCAAGGGGCTGCTGTTGAGCAGCTGTTCGGCAAGGGGTGTTAGAGAAGGTTCTAACACATAGTATATACAATAGGTAATATAAGATGAATAACTTGGCCTGAATTAACTCCACACTTGACTCTTAAACAAATAAACTTTCCCCAACTAGAATCCAAATCAACTCAAAATCGAAAGTCTCAATTTCAATTTGACATCAACGCACTCGAATCAACTTGATTCGATGCCAGCCCCACCCCTAGTAGATGGGATAAGGTAGCTGATTATGATGACTGAAATCAGCAGATCACAAAAAAGTAAAATATGAATAGAGAAAAAAATAGGAAAGAAAAACCCAAATTTAAGTCACTAGAACAGACGCTGCAGACTAGTATGATTTCTCATTAGTTCCACTTCGCTAAAACTAGCATATTCTCCATATCTGATCATCAAGCCTAAACAGCTGGAGTTAATGTCGCCAAAAGATAAAAAAACATGATACTTCCTTTCAGAAGAGCATTAATGATGAAAAATCATCAGTTAACATTTCCTAAAACTGCTTCAAAGATCCATCGCCTTATTATTTCTGCTTAAAAAGGAAGCCGCCGAAGGTGATAGACAGGGAGGCGAGAAAATCCTAGAATAGAGGAAAACCACAATTGGGTATTTTGAAATCTTACTATTTCTCTTAAAGAAGCAGTCAAACTAAAATTTTACTCTGCTTTGAAGCGATTGTCTCGAGCTTGATGAAAAGAGTTAGGGTTTTTCACACACCTCATCAACTCCTTCATCATGCACCAAACCCTCGGAGGCCATGGATCCTAGCAGAGCCGCCGCAAGCGATAATAGATGGAATATCAGCGGGCAAGTGACGGAAAACGTTAGGGTCAAAGAGAGAGAAGAAGAGGGAAGAACACAGAGAAGCTGTCAGTGGTTGAAATCCCTTCAAGCTCCGAGAAAGAACACATAAACCGCGAGCAGTCCAGCCAGGCATGTACGTGGACCACTTGTTCATTCAATTCTCATATACAGAAAAATACAATTTGAAAAAATTACAGATAAATTCCAATATTTATTTTAAATTACATATTCAACCCCTCAAATATATGCACCTCAATTCATCTTAAGCATGACAAATGATAAAGATGATAATTTATATCTATACCTATTTAATCCGTTCCAACCCGCTTTATAGAATAGGTATCGGTCTAACAATTATACTCGTGAATTATAACTCACCCTGCTTGGTTATAAAATAAGATGAGTATGAGTATAACTAAATCATATTTATACTGACCTGATATCCAATATTAAATAATAACAATATAAAGTTCTACACTTATTGCTTCTGTCTTGGGGCCCAAACCTTAACAGTGTTGGTTACCAACAAAAAAATAAATAGAAAAATTAAACTATAACAACATCGATGCAAACCTAATAGTGCCTTTCTACTCGAAAATCTTATTAGGCCCTCAACGAAACGAACAGTGAACGCGGAGCACACCAACACTTCTCCACCTTAATGACGTGCTCTCTGTTCTTTAGTGTCAGTGCTTCTTCACCTCAGCGACATGCTCTCCATTCTCCAGCAATCGTTGACGCTCTCCGCATCTTCAGGTGCTCCAGTTGTAAAGTATTGACAACACTTTCATGGGCGCTCTCTCACACTGAACACTTCTCCCAATGAATGTCTCCCACACTACATGACCCACCTCAAATCACTACACAGTGTCAACACTCGACAGTGGCAAGGCAGGGTGGACCAAGGCGAGCAAGGCCGAGGCTGGTCTGGCGGGGGAGTGGCAAGGCAGGTTCGGGTATTATGTCAAGGGAAGTGGGGTGAGTTGATTGCGAGTTCGAATCAAATATGGGTAATAGAGCATAACTGGTGGGGCTAATATGAGTTTTAGTCAATTCGACTCATACTAGTCCTGATGCCACCCCTCACAAATGAACTTCAAAAAAATAAAAAATTAGAAATAATTATATATGTAATTTTTAAAGAAATAATTTTTACTTATTTAATCTTTAAATTTAAATTTAAATATTTATATATATTATCATATATCTTGAATGTAAAATAATAAACTACATTTTTTATAGTAATAAATTACTAGATCTTCTCCATCTTTAATAAAATAAAAGGCTAGATTTTTTTTTAATTTGATGAAAGAGATATAATTTATAATTATACTTTAAAAATATAAGATTTACAAATGTAAATATATAATTTATAAAATTAGATGACCAAATCACCATGGGCTATATGTAATTTTAACTTTTCTTTTTTAATGTGAAACAGGCGCTGATGTGTAAATTTAAAATTTTAGAAAATATATATGGAATTATTTCCATAAATAAATCGCCATTAATAAGTGGCTTAAATAAATAAATAAATGAAGGATAGAAAAACTAGCTAAAAAAAACATGACCCAAAATAAATGTTTTGTAAAACACAAAACACATTGATAATTCAACAATATTAATCTTTTTAAACTATTTCGTTTTATACAACGTTAGTTCAACACTTCAACTCAAAATAATTTATATTTTATATAAATGAAAATATTTAATTTTGAGTATACTCTTCAATAAGAGTGTAATAAAGAATTATCAAATGGTATATCATATACTTAGTTTAATACAAAACGCAAAATTAATTAATTTGAATTAAAATTTGATTTTTTTTTTGTCATCTCAAAGTTTTCTTTTACTCTTTTGCCTAACATAAATTTCAATCATAAAAATCAATTTTATTTCACATTTAATACAAATACGAATATTAAAATTTAAAATATTTCACATTTTATATACTTTCTAATATTAAAATAAATTTTTCTCTCATTAAATTTAAAAAATAAAAAATATTTTTTTATTGTTAAAAAAAAAATGCGAGCCAAACTAGATTATAAAGTTAGAGTTATGTTGAGCTAATCTCATTAAAGTAGACTTTGAATTTATTGTTGTCAATTGATTAGTAATATGTCTATATGATTAACTCGTAATTATATTTTAATTTATAATTTTTAAAAAATTATTAAAAAATCTCTAATTTAAAAATTTTATTATAATAAAGATTCTTAAAGATTAAAATTGTTACATAAAAAATCAAAATTAATAATTTCGATTAACAATGGAAGAATATTTTATTATAAAAATTTTAATATTTCTCTCTCTCTCCCCTCATGCTCTTTCGTCTCTCTCCCTTTCCTTAATACATGCAAGGTCGGTGAGGAGAGTAATGAGAAAATATTAATGGCATAAATTTGAAAATTTTTAAAGTATTAATATTAAAATTGAAATATTAGATAAACTATAAAGATTTTTTAGTAAATTTTTAAAAATTATGAAATAAAAAATAATTATGAGTTAATTATAACGTTTGAATCAAATATATATATTTATATATGATTAAAAAATTTAAATATTTTTATATGCAATTTATTTCATAAAATTTTAAATATATGATATTATGTATTTAAAAAATATGTAATATTTAAAATTTTATGCAATATATATGTATATATGTTATTTTAAAATTCTTCATATAAAATTTTAAGATTACTAGAGTCCTTCGAATTGTTACATAAATTTTGAAAATTTTCACAGAAGTGTTTCAAAATTAACAGGGGGATTTATCTGTATTTATGGGATGTGGGAAGGACACGTGGCACGAATTGATAAGTCTGGTGCAGTGTTGCCTGTTAGAATCATTGTTTCTGGGTGTTCCCTTGGAAAAATTATTGGGTTCGGAGAGCTCGTCATGTCACCTTTTCATACATCAATTAAATGATAACATCTGGCAGCGGGCGGTCCACTACAGCTGGGTTCGGAGATCAATGTGCTTATTATAGGCAAAGGTGCTTGTTATAAGCATAAAAGTGCTTGTTATAGGCATAAAAATACTTGTTATAGGCATAAAAGTGCTTGTTATAAGTATAAAAGTATTTATTATAGACTATTATAGATATAAATGTGCTTATTATATGCATAAATATGCTTATTATAAGCACATAACAAGCACATTAATACCTATAACAAGTACTTTTATGTCTATAATAAGCACATTAATTTCTGAACCCAGCTGCAGTGGACCGCCCGCTGGAGAAGTTATTGGGTTCGGACGGCTCACCGTCCGGAACCCAATCAGAGGGCGCCACGTGTGCCATACAACTAGGTCCAGGCACACGGCATTGGGCGTCCAAACGGTGCGCCGTCCGCACCCAATAATTTTTCCGCCCGCTGCCAGCTGTTGCCACTTAATTGATGTATGAAAATGTAAAGTGGCGAGCTCTCTGAATCCAATAAATTTTCGTTCCCTTGGCACCTTTTTTTCAAAAAAACTGAAGCTTTGACAGCCTAGCAATTCCCTCCTAGCATTCATGGGATCCTTTCAGTTTTTTTTTTTAATTAAGAAATTATTTATCATTAAGTAGAAATTCCTTAAATTTAAAAAAAATAGATTTACATATATATATATATATATACCCCTTAATTCATCTTAAATTACATATTAAATTTCTTATTTTTTTCATTTTACAACTTTATCCCTCAAATTTTCTAATAACGAAAACTAATAGAATATGTGCATTTGTAAATATGTTTATAATATTTTGTATATATATATATTATTGGTAATAAGCATCCAAATAATTATAATCAGCAAAAAAAATCTTTTAAAAATCTTGAGAAAGGGCTAAATATATTATTTTTGGATGACTTAGGGGGTAAAATTATAAAATTTAAAAATAAGGAATTTAATATGTAATTCAATATGAATTAAGGGGTACGTATGTAAATTCTCCAAAAAAAAATTATCAATTTATCTCTACCCTCCATCCACTTCAGGTTAAACTACAGTGTTATTTTAAGTCGATAAAATAGTTTGACTGGGTATCAAAAATTTTAGAATTAGCCGTACTATCACCGCACTTTCTAAGTGGTACGAGAAATTTATGGTGATAGCATAAATTAAAAAAAAATTAGAATAAATTTAAATTCATCAACTAATTAAATACAAATTAAAAAAATTACAGACATTAACTCAAAATTTCTTTATTTTAGTTACACCATACCTATGAGTAAAATGCATCCAAGTTATTTCTGTTAACTATTGTTATAGTTCAAGTTGAAGTATGATTAACTAGAATTTTCAACAGATTACATCAATTTTTATCATTAAATTATTTTTTTTGTAAAAAATATATATATTTATGAGCTTAGTAATAAAAATTAATAAAATTTGCAAAAAAAAAATGTAGAAAACTTTCTAAATGAGAAAGATCAAGATGGAAGGATTTTGATTTTGTGACCTATAATAAATAGAAATTCAATCTCAAAGCTTTGGATGTAATTACCCCTTGCCCTTTAAAGTAATGAGTAGGTAAATAACAAGTTTTAATAAGGTTGAATTTAATAAAATTAAAATTAAATTTTTTTTTAATAAAAATTGTGAATGATATGAAATAAAATTAGTTATTATGTTGGAATATGTGAGGAATGTGATATAAAGTTAGTTATTATGTTGAAATATATGAGAAATATGATATAAGTTAGTTATTATTTTAGTAATGTGTGTAGGATGTGAAATAAAATTAATTTTTTAATATTAAATTTTATGTGTGATGTGATATGCAAGATTAAAATTAAACTAAGTTAATTTTTAACTTGAAAATAAACGGGGCCTGAATTTTAAATATCAAAACTCTAACTTCTATGGGGCGTTGTGTCTAAAAAAAGGGTAAATTGCATCGGAGCTCCAGCGGTAGGAAGAGCTTTACAAAATAGTCTTAATTTTTTAAAGACCTCAATTTTGGCCTCCAAAATTGTAAAAATATTATAGAATTTTGATTTCAATTAAAATATAATTGTTAGTTTTTTATAATTATACTATAAAATTATTTTCAATCAAGCTACAAGAAATTGGTATGCTTAACAAGAGTAAATTCTATTGTTAACTTATGAAAAAACTCTTATTATATTTATTTAGCATAAGTAAAAAATCTATATGACATTTTTGGTAACTACGCCTACGGTAATTTATTAACAAAAGTTTTTAGCCTCTCGTTAAAATTTTTTAATCAACAAAAATTATTCCTTTGATAATATTTTTTGCCTTATAAAAGTAAAATACTATTGATAATCAGGTGTAATGAAACCGTTAAGTCTAATTTAACAGGAGTACAGCCTCTTGAAAATTTTTATAAGTGTTTACTTTTGTATTTTATAAATCATTAGCTTTGTTACAAAAGTAAAATCTATTATTACTTAGATTTATCTTTTTTAAAATAAGAATAGTAAATTATTTCACAATTCTTAATTTGAATATAAATATTTGTTCGCATAATATCAATATATAATTAATTTTTATATAAATATAGATAATTTTATAATAAATATTTATTATATCAACTCAAAATTAATATAATAATGAGTACAAATTACATAAAAAAATAGTAATAATTACCTACATATTATATAATTTAGTTTTATTTATGTCTTATCCATCCATTCTTAGTTAATTATGCTATGCACACTCAAAATATTATAAAATTTTACATACACACATTTTAACTTATTTTTATTATGATGAGTAATTATAATTTTTCAATAACCTAACTATAGTTAGATTACAAAAAATTGAGCCGTTTATCATATCATTTTAAGGATATTTAAATATATTTTGAGTAAAAATCCTAAAATCTTAATATTTAGGTGACGGCAAAGGAAGGAGACATCCACGACATGAATTGATTTTAGGACAAATCAACGCTTTAGTGTAGTATTGAGGAAGAGAAAAATATATACCATTAAGAGTAAAAATATAATTTTAATGATTTACTAACAGAATATTTTTTTAAAATAGATTTTGATTAAGTTTTAACTCAAATGTGTATATGTAAAATTTTATAATGTTTTGAGTGTGCACAGTGTAATTAACTATGAGTGGATAGGTAAGACATAAATAAAACTAAATTGTGTGGCATGCAGGTAATTATTTCTAAAAATTAACTAGCAATAATTAATTGAATAAAAATAATTATTGAAATGCTAACAGTGAACCGGACTAATTAAAAAACAGTGAACCAAACTGATATTAGTAGAGTAAATTAATGAAAGAATTTATATATTAGTAAAATAGTGAACTACATCATATATTAGTATAGTAAATACTTATATTTAAAAAAAAACGTTCATTCACTAAAGAAATGAATGCATTATTAAAAAGATATTAATCTGATTAATGTTTAAAAGCAGTATTAAAAATAGTATCGATTATATTAATATAAATTTTTTTTTCATTGCTAAACATACAAATAAAAAATTGTATTTCAAGCTAAGTTTCTCTTATTTTTTCATTTCAGTTAGCTTTGATAAAGTACTAAAATTGAAGACCACAATTACTACAATTACTTTTATTCAGAAAGTATTTTATTTATGTTAAATTTTATATAAATAATAAATATTTTCATCAGAGAGTATACATATATTTGTGAATCATTCAAGCCAATATTACAATACATATTTTGATATCCTGTTTGATATTAATTTAAGATTGAAAATTATTCATAATAGGCCCTGTTTGTTTGCCTGTTTAAAATTAACCTAGTTTAATTTTAACCAGACATATCACATCACACATAAAATTTAATATTAAAAATTAATTTTATTTCACATCCTACACATATTACTAAAATAATAACTGACTTATATCATATCCTTCACATATCCCAACATAATAACAAACTTTACATCACATCCCTCACACACCCCAATATAATAACTAACTTGACTTCACATCATTCATAACTTTTAATAAAAAAATATTTCTATCCAAATTTAATTTTAATCTTATTAAATTTAACCACAGTAACTCCTGCAATTACATGCGCTTTGCATTAATGAGTAAATAAGCAAATCAAGGCTTCAAACTAAACATTCACTAACATCATCAGCAATTTGATAATTATTTTGCAAAGTTTAACTCGATAATCACTTGAATTGTAGTTGATTAATATGAACTATATTTTGTTGTTACTCAAACTCAGCCTACTTGCTGAAAATGTATTCAATTGAACTTAAAATCGAGCTCATATAAGATATTTAATACACATATATATGATAAAATGTAGCTTAAAATGCCTCCAATTATATTCATAGCACGCATCTATTTCAGTTAATGTTTCGAAATATTTATACACATTAGACTAAACTTGTCTAGTAACTCTAGCTTCTGAGAAGTACATGAACTGAATAACTATAATATTTTTTTTTGTTAATTTTTCTTATTTGATGCTTAGATCAAAATAAGGAATCATTCTATTTGAAAAAACAAAACTCATAATTACAGAATGTGGAGCTCTCCTAGCTCAATCGGGAGTAAACTTGCTTAAAACCAAAGGATTTGACTTAAAATTCATATCTATAATTCCTAATTATAATGTTTGGACCAAAGAATAAAAAAAACTCATAATTACAGAATACAATCATATTTATAATCAATTCTGGAAAATGATATATGTATTATCTGATATCCTGATAGAATACTTATTTAGATTTCTCTGCAAAAAAATGATAAAACAAATAAGATCAATTTATAGTTTTTTTTAAATAAAACCAATTTATTACGTGACATTCACAAATAATATACAGGATAACATATAGAACAATAGAAATTATACGCATTTTATTTTTTTGAAAAGATGAATTGAAGGATAAAAAGAAAAGAAAGGTTAATTGAGAAGGAGGATACCAGAGAGTGATTGGTTATTGCACCAAGCAAATCCCTAGAGTCCCCAGTATGGATGTCTGTAAATGCTAAGAGGAATTTAATTGAAGCATTGGCGTAGAGTGGGAAAGTTTTTAGCACCATGGGGAAATAATTTCTTGGGATAGACTGGAGGAACTAAGCGCATAGAGCATTACATGGGCATAGAAGGGGGAAACCGATGAAGGGCGTTGTAGGCGATGGGGATAGCAGTAGAGATTCCACTGCCGACGACATATTGGTAGAGGCTGGCACTATTCTTCTAAATGTTGGTAAAAAGCCACAGATTTCCTAAAGATTAGTTTAAAATCTAGAAGATACCTTGGGCGCGCATCGACCAGTTATGAGAGACAATACTCAGCGACGGGCGGCGAAGCCTTCCAGAAGAAACCTTGGGAGCGTCAGCCAGTTGTGAGCGATGGCACGCAGCGACAGAGCCTTCCAACACGAACAATTGAGAAGACACCGCGCGGCGGCCAGTTGCGAGCGACAGCACGCAGTGCCAAACTTCTTCGGTGTGTTTACACTTGACTGGCTGAAAAATTATTTTGATTTCAGCTGAAATAATTTTTAATTAAGCTAAAATATTTTTTATCTTTTAAGAAAATTTAAACGTTTATTTCTTTTTTTTAAAAATATTCTATTTCTTTTTTTTATATTAACTAAAACATCTATTTTCTTTATAGGAACCTATTAAAACATCTACTTCAGATAAAACAGAAATGTGGCTGCTGGGATTCGAGCCCAGGTCTCCACGGCCACAACGTGGAATTCTAACCACTAAACTACAGCCACATTTTGTCTCATTATGCTGAGACATTTACTAAACTCTAATGCCTTAATTTAATAATATTTTATCTAATACAAATTGCAATATTAAAAATTAATTTTATTTTACATTCAATATAAATGTAATATTAAAATTAAATTTATTTTATATTTTATATACCTTCCAATTTAAAAATAAAATTTTTCTCATCAATTTTATAAAATAAAATATTTTTTTTTTTTATCTAAAATTAACACCCAACCAAATAAGGCCCAAAGAGACCCCAAATAGAACATTTTAACAAGTTATGATCAATTTATAATACCCTTCGGACCTAGGGGCCTTGATGCAATTTACTTAAATTTAAAATATTACCAAAATATACTCCAAGTAAATGAGAGATATAGGGAGGAGATGTAAATGAGAAATAGTTTTTGATGAAATTTCAGATTTTTTAAGGCATATTCGAGAATTGATGATTTGTTACTAGTAAATATTTTAAAGGCACCTACTTGCTACTTTCAAAATACTCGAAAGTACTATTGATTTTGATTATTTTAATTTTATGTTAATATTATTAAACTAACTTTTATCTTAAGTATATTTATAATTTAATTATTACATCAAAAATAAAGAAAGAGAAATTATATATATATATTTGGCTGTTTATTTTTAATATGTGTATAATATAAGATATTAAATTAAAATTAAGATGATTAAATTTGGCTTAACAAATATATAATAAATATTAGTAGATTTATGAATCAAATTTTTTTTAAGAAATATTTATTGATATTCACATCCAAAATAGTATTTACAAAATATTTATTAATATCACTCATTTTTAATATTTATTCACATACGACAAAAATATAAATATTATTTGTATATTATTTTGTATATATTTTATCTTTTTTTATACATAAGATAAGAATAATGAATAATTTTATTTGGAAAAAATTTTTATTAGAATTATTTGCTAGAGAATTTTTTAGATAACACTTATGATATAGATAGAATATGAAATAATATTATCGAAGAATACACATTAGAAAAATATATAGTTTTTAGAAGAATTTTCACAAAAATATATGAAATATGTTTGAAAATTACCTTTCTCTCAATATAATCATTTGGCTAAAGTATACTTTAACAAATTACCTACCTCTTGGGATAAAAAATGCAAAAGGAAATATAATAGGTTTATCGAAAAAGTAGTATATGAATATATACAATATTTAAAATTCGACACCTTAGCATTAGAGTAAAATGTGCAATGAACCTATTTATGAAATTTTTTAAAGAACAAAAATTATGAAAAGTATTTTACAAAAATAAAAGTAAAATAAAACATAATAAATATTGTATAAATGTTCTACCCACTTATAAAAATATATTTGATATTTTTTATTTAAAATTATATATAATATGAAATAAAGTGATGTATGAAAGATGTAAATTAGTTATTAATTTAATATATATAAAATATAAAATAAAATAAAATTTTATTTTTTAACATGTGTATGATTTAAATATTAAATTAAAATTCAGATGATTAAATTTGGCTTAACAATATATATATATATAAAAATTATAGTTATTATCATAATTTTTTTTTATTAATTTTTTTTTCATTAATTTTTTTTAAGAAATATTTATTGATATTCACATCCAAAATAGTATTTACAAAATATTTATTAATATCAATCATTTTTAATATTTACTCGCATACTACAAATTATTAATATTATTTGTATATTATTTTTATATATTTTATCTTTTTTTTACATATATATATATTTATATATATTATAAAAAGTTGAACCGCATAACATAATAATTAAAATTTTGAATTGTATGTTACATCAGATATATTAATATATATATATATATATATTAAATAAAAAAATAATTTTTAAAAGGAAAAGACAACTTTTTAGGCTCTTCAAACCATGATTTGCAGCCCTATTTCCCGGGAATGAACCGAAGGTTTGCGTCGATTCTCTCTTCCCACGATAGCCGTTCTCAGGGGAGATCTCGATTACCTTTGAAGTTTCGATTGCCGGAGCCATGGGCATAAAGGTTAGGGTTTCGATTGTCTGCTGCTTATCTCTGATAATGATTTTATGGTTTCTATTCGTTGATGGTTTCTGTTTCTTGTGGCTAGGGTTTAAGGAAGCTTTTGGCAGACAGAGCTCCGAAGGCCATGAAAGAAGAGACCTTGGAGAGCTACTTCGGCCGGAAGATTGCCGTCGACGCCAGTGTGAGCATTTACCAATTCCTTGTACGTATATGCTTGCTTCCCCGAGCGCTCTTCTCGAATATTTCTGGGTTATTTGTTCTTTTTATTTCGTGCCCTTGCCCTGGGATATCTAAAGAATGGGTCTTTAACTTGTAGTATTTGAAACTTTCTGCACAGACTGTTGTGGGAAGGATTGGGACGAGGACACTGACCAATGAAGTTGGGGATGTAACTAGGTTTGGATTTTTTTTTTCTTTTTTTGGAACCCATCAAGAATGAGCTGATCTCATTAAAGTTATTTCTGTGATTTTTATTTTGTAGTCACTTGCAAGGGATTTTCACTCGCACAATAAGATTGCTGGAGGCTGGAATAAAGCCGGTGTAATCTATTTCCATGGCCCTAATCATGTTTCCATTAAATCTCATCATCTTTCTGCATGACTTTGTAAGGATAACAGTTATTGTATGGTCAGTTATGTTGACATGTTTCCCATTTTTTTCTTGCCAGTTTTGTCTTTGATGGTCAACCGCCTGATCTAAAGAAGATGAAGCTCAAAAATAGGTGCTGATCTTGGGTATGAGCTACTCTAAGTTATTAGTTGGCATGGTTGATGGATCCTGGATGAGGCGTTTTTGATTCTAACCTTAGGTCCTTAAAGAGGGACGATGCCGCTAAGGATCTGGCTGCGGCAGAAGTGGTACACTTAACTTAACAATGAGGATCTTTCTTTCTTTCCTATTAATTCATGCATCTGCTGAAGTGCTTTTCTGTGTTTTCTGTGGAATTCTATAGGAAGGAGATGTTGATGAAATTGAAAAGTTTAGCAAGAGAATTGTGAAGGTAGGGCTATTTTTTGCAGGCATGTTTTGATTTACCTTTGGAGTTACTGGGGCTATTGTTCGCTTGATTTCAAAGTCCTGACCTGTTGGAACTTTGAAGTTTGAACTCTTCATTCTCTAGCTTCTTTAAACACTGCATGTTTGTTTGTAAAGTTTAAATTTAACAATATTAAAATTAAATTTAAATAAAAATATTTTTTTATTAAAAGTTATGAATAATGTGAAATAAAGTTAGTTATTATGATGAGATATGTGAGGGATGTGATATAAAGTTAGTTATTATGTTGGGATATGTGAGGAATGTGATGTAAGTTAGTTATTATTTTGGTAATGTGTGTAGAATGTGAAATAAAGTTAATTTTTAATATTAAATTTTATATGTGATGTGATATACCTGTTTAAAATTAAACCAGGTTAATTTTAAACTGCCAAACAAACAAGGACATATTATTCTAATTGATCAGATAAAGCTTTTTAAAATTATTCATTCTAATTTTTTAGAACATTCTTATTAGATTTGAGCGATTAAATCATTTTTTTTAAAATGTCTTTATCTTTGTTCTTTTCCTTTTTTTCTTTTTATGTTTTCGTGGAAACACAAGAGGCTTGTATGTTTGTAAAGGTTAATCTTAGTAAGGTTAAAACTAAACTTGGATAAAGATATTTTTTATTAAAAATTATAAGTGATGTGAAATAAAGTTAATTTTTATGTTGGAATTTGTGAGAGATGTGTGTGTGTATATATATATATATATATGATGTGAAATAAAGTTAATTTTTTATTTTAAAATATGTGCATGATATGAAATTTTTTTAATTTATAATATTAAAGTTTATGTGTAATGTGACATATTTACTTAAAATTAATCGGGTTAAATTTTAGTCTGGTTGAACAAATAGGAAGGTGATCTGAACATCCCAAATTGCCAAACACAAAATAAGATAATGTGGAGAAAATAGCTACAAAGGAACCATCTCTACACCGGCCTCGTTTGGTTCGAGCTTTTTTTTAGACATGAAGAAAAAACTATTTTATTTTTTAAGTTAATGGGAAAGAAATTTATTTTACTATTAGAAAATGTGTAAAATGTAAAATACTTTCAATTCTAATATTCGTATTTGTATTGGATGTAAAATAAAGTTGATTTTTATAGTTGAAATTTGTGTTGGGGAAAAAACCTCGTCTCGTACCAAACAAGGCCAAAATAGCTGGGCGGTTTAACATTAGAAGAAACAATGCATAATGCCCAATCCCCTACCGCTCCATGAAGTTTTAACTAGGAGAATATTAGCAGATAAAACTTCTAAAAGAACCAAAGCAGACGTCTGGCAAGACCAGTTTGGGGCATTTGATTTTGCTAAGTTTATCAAGTATCTTGAGAACCCTCCAAGACATTTAACTATTTCCGAGATTCAATTTAGTGAGGATGTAAAGCTGTTGCCCTTGCCAAAGCAGCAAGAAAAGTGCAGTCTGATGGCATTGTTATAGGGTCACATTTCCCATTTAACCAAATCCCACGTAAAATGCCTATGTAATTGTTTCCATTTCTTTTTATATCTGCTGCCGTCAATGTTCTTTCCAAAAGCTAATAATTTCTCTACAGAGAGGATTACATTTGGTTTTAACCATCAAAAAAATTTACGGCTATTAATTTCTCAAAGGTAGTTTCAGAAATGAGAAATGTAGGGGTGACTCACTGCCTTCTTAGATAATAACATGTTTTTGAAGCCGACCTCTATTTCAAACTCATTCTTGGACCTCTAAATCAATGGGCAACAGGATCTGAAGTACGTCAATTTTATAAATGAGGAACCAGCTAAATCTGTGAATCCATTTGTGCTAAATCTGTGAATCCATTTGTCTATATGGAATATGCTATGCTTTACCAACTGAACCTAAATGACAGGCAGCCTATGGATGTCAACCTTCATATCACACCCCTCTAGTTATGTTTTTTGGATGTTGGTGTTTCTTTTGTTCTGCTAACAGGTACTCAAGTCTTAAAATTGGTGCTTATAATTGTAGTCTGGCTGCTTATTTTTTCATATCCTATATATTTGGTAATCCTATTTGAAACTAAATTTGTACTTTTTGTTGTTCTCATTCTTTTACATCTCTTGCTCATTGGCCTTTGTAAATTTAATTGGCCAAAGTAATGTGCTGCACACTTAAAATGCATCAAATCCACATTTGTTATTTGAGTAGGTGAATACAAGGAATAGACACAATGGATAAGGAAAAATGATATGACAATATTTTGCAGAGAAATTTAAATGTTTTTTAAATTGTAAACTGAAGCATTTTATATTTGAAACTTGACATGCTTCTATAGCAGTTGTTGCATGCAGATTATATAATCTAGACATATACTTTGTATATTCATATTGATATATATATATATATATATATATATATATATATATATTTGATACAAGATTAACATGTTACTTCCATAAATGAAGAATAATTAGAAGAAATGGAAGAACATGAGAAGAAATGAGAGAAAACTAGAGAAAATTTTATTCAAATTAACCAAAGTCCTAATTACAATTATGTGAGGTTTATTTATAGAATTTTAGTTTCAACTAACTAAATAAAATAAAATGAATAAAATAAAAGGATAATTATTAATATTCTTAAAAATAATAGCTTTCTTAGATTTTCAAATATTTAAATTCTAATAAAAATAAATACTAAATATTTAATATTTAAATAAATTATTATTCTCTTTTAATAATTAAATTATAATATAAGATTTCGTGGATTTACATCATTTTTAAGATTATCTTTATTTTCATCAGACAGTGATACAAAGGATTAATGAGAGTGAAGGATTCTGAGATAATACATTTACATAGAGAATAAGACATGCTAAAAGGCATGTTCAATTTTTGTGTTAAAGTTTTTCCATATTTCTGATTTTTTTTTATTTTTGTAGAGCTTGATCTTCGAATCACTAGGGTGTTTATACAAATTGTCGTGTTATGCTTTATCTCAATTTATTTTGTTTGCTTTGTTTTTTCTTTATAGACTCTTGCATGTCATTGGCAGGTCACACGGCAACATAATGAAGACTGCAAGCAACTCCTACAACTAATGGGTGTTGCTGTTGTTGAGGTGGAATTATTTTCTTTCTTTATCTAGGAAATGTTTGAGTATTTGTACAGTAAAACTGAAGTTGTCATGTAAGAGTATAATTGCACATTTTTTGCTTCCTCTTTTTGTTCTGTTGTGGTTCACTTTAATCATAATATCATTTTGACAGCAAATCTTACAAATTGGAAATGATTTTAGTTTTTTGGGGGGCATGGGCCTGGCATGTGATAACATGTGCTCATTTTGTGTGATTTTCCGATAGCACTTGCTAGGTTCATAAGTTTTCTTTCTCCTTTAATTTGATGTGTTAACTATTTTGTCTCTTCTAGCAAATTCTCAAAATTCTGAAGTGGTATTAAGCTAATGACTTGAGTAAGCCAAAGTTACATTGATTAACCAGTTGTTTTTATATATTGATTAACTACATTTTACATTTATAGTTGGAGCTGAAATTTAGTAAATGGAGCGAAAAGTGCTTTATATACTAAAATTTAATTTCTTCTAAGTGCTGTTGTCACCATATAGGCCCCTAGTGAAGCAGAGGCGCAGTGTGCTGCTCTTTGCAAGAGTGGCAAGGTATGATCCCTCTTTTGCACTGATTGATAATATTGCTAGTTTTGGTTTTTATGTATATTTTTTAAATGCAGGCGTATGCTGTAGCTTCAGAAGATATGGATTCATTGGCTTTTGGTGCTCCAAGGTTTCTTCGCTATCTGATGGGTTCAACATCCAGAAAGAACCCTATTGTGGAGTTTGAAGTTGCAAAGGTTGTCTAAAGTTGTCTTTCAACTAATACACGGGCATACGATTTCTTCGACTTTTTTTTCATTTTCAGGTTTTAGGAGATTTAGATCTCACCATGGATCAATTTATTGATTTGTGCATCCTTACTGGGTGTGACTACTGTCCCAATATAAAAGGTTTGTTAAGTTCAGGAATAATAAATTTGAGAGATGTTTTATTGCAACCATTATGCATTCTATTTTTTTTGTTGTTTCTTTTGAAGAAAAAGGTGACGGTAGTTAACAATGTTACATTTGAAAAGGAACATCCATTTTCCATCATTGTCATATTGTTTTTTTTATTGAAAAATCAGTGTCATATTGTTTATGTTATTAGTTTAATAGCTTTATTCATGTTAGGCGCCATTGTCTATGGAGTCCTTTTTTGTGTATCATTAAACTTGACAAGTCATTTTACTGTTCAATTTGGAAATTTGTATTGGTTTTAGCTGCAAGGAACTTGCTACTATACAAGAAATATGAGGCTCTTTAGACATTACACTGTTGAAGGTATAGACATAATGGGCGATAACTGATTGCTGCTTTCAATGTTACCATTTGTTATAAATATTCAAATATATTACATATGAATTGTAAGGTTATTCCATCATACAGCACCTTTTAGGATTTTATTAACAATGGTTTGTCATATAACAATTTCAAGACCTTTTTCTTAATTTTCTCTTGGAATCAAGGGGGCATTCAATCAAGGGATTTAATTTTTCTATTATTTAAGTACTTGAACAAAAATAACTATTTGTTAGGCCATGTAAGGGGACTAATGGATATATTGGCCAGTGCAAGGTGATTTGTCAATGTGGAGAATTATTTATTAAGAGATATTTGAAATCTTCTAGAGTTGATACAATGATTGCGTGAAAACATGATCTTATGCCAAACCCTTGTTTTGGAGGGAATCCCAAGATTATCTTAGAGTGTAAGGTATCTGACTTTTGCTCCCCTTGCATAGGTATTGGAGAGCAAACTGCATTAAAACTTATCCGACAGCATGGTTCTATGGAAAATATTCTGGAGAACATAAGTAGGGAAAGGTACATCCTGGAAATCAATCTTCTGAACCATTTCTCCCTTGACATATTTATTTATTTATTGAGCTACCAGATTGATATTTGGAAATAACAGTTATTTTACTTGTGTTTTCAAATTATCATTTATGTTCCCTATGACTTGATATTGTTGCTGATCATGTTTTTAGACTGTTTTGCAAGTTTACGACAGTGGGTTTACATCTAGAATTATGATAGTTATCAGCATGAGGCCACTTAACTTGTCATCTCTAGAAGTTAAACGAAGCATATAATTTTTTCTAGCAACGCTTTTGACACTTTGTGATTTTCCCATATCAGTATCTCATGTTCTATTCTCGATTATATATGGAACACTTATCTTTCAGAATATATGAAGGAGTACATTTGAGTAGCGGTCTTCCATTATTGTGGGGTCTAAAGGTTTAATTTAAGCAATTTTATCCTTGTATAGAGTGAGGCTATATATGTGAAATATTATTTGTTATCTTTTCCCTTTTTTTGGGTTTGCATAGCCATTTTTTTTACGCCTTTAAGTTTTTTAACTTTTCTTGATAATTTCCATATCTTATGAGTTGGACAGAACTAGGTTCCCATCACCTGTTGGTTGTGTTTGCTGATCATAATTGACTGGAAGAAGAACATGTTTTTGTGGCATATTGAGCTTTTTCCGGCCACTACTCAAATAGACAAAAAGGGCTATTAAAAGTTAATATTTCTTTGTGACTTAGGCTCTGTTTGGTAATAAGAAAAAAAAGCGGTTCCAAGTTTAGATCAAATTTGTGCTTGATAGAATTTACTATTATGGTGCTCCTTCCCTTCCAGCCCACATTTTTGCTTACCTGAAATGGGAAAAATGGAATGCTATGATGGTTTTTGTGAACCAATTTTCTTGATTATCCTCTGCAATATGAAGTGCATAATCAAACTTCCCCTAGCATTCTTAAGACTAAGACTTGTCAACGGGTCGATTCAAGTCAGGTTGACCTTGACCGTTCCGAAACTACGCAACTTCAACATGAGGCCAAGGCGCTTAAAAAGCGAAAGCGGATCTAAATCCATATATATCGGATCAGGTTATAGTCAATCTGGATCCTCTAGGGTTGGAACCGGATTGCCATCGAAACTCAGTTTCGGTTTGATCCATTACAATAAAAATAATAGTTTGAAGTATTTTTCATTGTCAAATCTAGAATAAAATATTAAATTTATTGGCAATAAAATAAAGAAAAAATATTATATTTATGAATTTGAGTATTTCCATATAAAATTAATGTTTGTAATATATATACATATATATATTTTGAATATAAAATTATAAGAGTAAACTGCTGAAAAAAAGTGCACTTATATATTTGTGTTTGCTGACATAATCTGTAAGATTTTTTCATTGATTAATCATAGTGGCTTCTTTGTTTTAAGCCTCTCCACAAAAAGGTTATTTGCCTATACTATATACTTTTATGAATTATAAATTAGATTACATAAACGAGTTTAGGTTTTTGATGGTTCGAGTTAATAGTGATTCGAATCTGATCCGCTTATTTGTAAATTGAATTGGGCGGGTGACGGCTCAAAGAAGGATCCATTTGGGAGTTTAATTGAATCTGATCATGATCCGATTCAATTGACAGGCCTACTTAAAAACTAGCAATTAATTTGTAGGATTAAGTATGCACGACCCTAATACCTGTCTCAGTCTTTTGGCTAAGATCAAGTATGAACTTACTAAGCCCAGACGCTTTTCTTGACTCCTATAGTCATAAGAATGCTTGACTTCCTGTTTGTCAATCTCTTTTTATAGCTAGTATGCATAACATAGAGGTTTAATTTTAACTCACTATAGTTTTTAGTGCATGCCAATACAGGTATCGCGTACCTAACCTTTGCCCTATCAAGAAGCTCGTCATCTTTCTTAAGGAGCCTTCTGTGGTTTTGGATATATACCGGAGCTTAAGTGGACTCCTCCAGATGAGGAAGGTTTGAATGATCAATTCACCAGCTTTTATTATAATAATTAACCTAGAAGACTTTATGAAAATGCACCATGAAGCTTGCATATCATCGTACTTTCATGCATTCACAAATGTAAAGGAAAATCAAAGGCATTTAGTTTAAAATATATTGTTTTCTAAACTGTTGGAAAAGTTTACCCTTCAAGCATTGATTTTATGATGCCTGCCTTGTCTTGCAGTACTAATAAAAGCAAAACACTGATCGAAACTAAACAAAGCTAATAATGACATTTAAAGAAAACACATCAATATTCAATTCGGGAAAAGATTGCAAGTTAATATTTGTCATCTTTATATAATATATATATATATATATATGCTAGTAGGTGCTCGTACAATGTATTGCATGAAATACTACACAAAATTAAAATATCCAATAAATATTAATCTACATATATTATGTACATAATAATAATAAATTTAATCTATATATTTTAATATATAATGTAATATATAAATATAATATTTAATTTATATATATTTAAGTTTTGATTCAATACTAATAATATGATTATATAAAAATGAAACATTAAATGTCAAAAAGCCGTGGAGCTCGTTGTCGTAATTTCATCCAACATAAATGGTTAAATTTATTTGGAAATAAGATTTTTATATATTATTAGTATAGTGAAAGGAAAAGTTAAAATACTAAATTTCTCTTATAAATGTCAAGTTTTATTCAACCTTTGGTATACCAAATTAAATCATTAGAATAATAAGAAAATACATTATAAAATTGATAAAATATCATGAAATAATCTCATCAATAGAAACCATATATGAAATAAATAATAATATAATTAATAAAAACACCAAATAAATAAAATGTGATATTTATATATAATGATATTATATAATCTCTAAAAAGATGTTAATTTGGCAGCTGTTAGATAGCACAAAAGGATAAGTATCAGGGATATAAAATGCAATAATAGCAATTTTTAAGGCTTAAAAAGGGAGTCTAAAATTTCAATCAAGGAAAAAAGAAATGGAGTCCAAAGTTTAACTAGGGATGGTTAAACTGGAAAGCTGCATGGGTCGCCACAAAAGGATACAAATAAGGATATGAAATACAATGATAGCAATTTTTAAGGTTATAAAAGAAAATTCAAAAAATTTAACCTGCTCATTGGTACCATCTTTAATATATATAAAACATCCCTGACTTTTTTGAAGTTTAGAAAATAAGTTTATAGTGGACAATTAATACTTAATATGGAAGTTCTAGCTATTTTATCAGCCATTTTCAGAAAGCTATGTAAACACCATCTACAGACGTATGTTAACCACCACCATCAAGTTTTATTCTTTGCAACTTTCTATATTGTGGGATGAATATTGATGCAATCCCATTGGAGCCAAAAAAGAAAATTTAATTAAGTTTCAAAAAGAAGAATTTAATTACAATATTATTAAGTGGCCTAATGATTTCCTTTTCTAGATATGTAATAATTAAATTAACAAAGGGATTTAGTTTCCTGTTTATTATTTGAAATAATTTTTATTTGGCTTGTAGTATTTTGGAAGTTTCTCTTTTCTGTTTTGGACAATATTTGATGTGTTTCCCTTTTCATTGTATGATCAAGAACTCTATAAATACACTTATTATGGATTAATTTGAATGAAAGAAAGAGTATTGCCCCCATTTTAATTGGTATAATAGCTTTTGTTATTCACCTTCTTAGCACAAAACCAATATATCCATCCATTTATGTAGACAACCAACACCACCTTGCATCAACCTGTTCCATGAGTGCAAGAAACAACAAAGGAATCATGCTCTAGGACGTATTGCAAGACACAAACATGACATGCACACTCCAAATAATATGACAGATTTTTATGTGATTATATAATTTAACTATTGTTTTGCTAAATTATAGAATCAACTAGGAAGCACAGGGCTACACAGGAATATGGGGATACGACATGAATCGTTTGGATATACAAAAGTGACCATGCTTTCTTGATCATGCTCATTTGTACTTGATCCCTGCCCTGACTTCTCTCACAACTATGCTCGCAAAATCAACATTGTTAGTGGAGCTTTCTCCTAGTAAGTGGGAGGGAGCTTGCCTGGAACCAGGGGGTCTTCAAGTTCGAATCTATACTATTACAATTCCCATTTGTAGTGGGGGATATTATGTTTGGGGTAAAGAATAAAAAATAGTCCAATATTGTTGTTGTGTTGATGCCATCAATTCATGCTGGACATGGCCCACTTGTCTTGCCACTCCCTTCTCTACACAACAATCTACCTCCACACACTTGTTGCATCTCCGTACTCCATCTAATGTTGACACTTAACTTTGCTTTGCCTATTCGGATAGGACACCGCCTAATCGATGTGCTCATTTGATAAATTGATTAATTTGCATACTAGACTGACTGCATGATGCTATGTGCTCACATTTTTCATGTTAAGAATCATGATAATATAAGATTTTATATTGAGTGAAGAGTTTGTGGAGATAACATTCATGATGAAATTCATGCAGACGCGAGATATTACAAGATTGTCAAATAACCCAGTAAGGGAATTTATTCCATTAAAATTTTGATTTTTTTAATTTAAAATAGTTAATTAGCTTTTATTGTTCAAAAGGAGTCACAATTTCAAAATATTGTGTAGGAAAATAAAGATAAGAGTCCACCTTATGAAATTTTCATCTTTTTGTAGAGTATATTTCTAGTTTCATTGTCATATCTTCTATTCAAATCATTCACTTTCCCATCCTTCAAAATCTGAACATCAGGCATATTAATTTAAATTATCTTATCATGTATATCTTTTTTTATCTTCATTTTGCTCTTTCAATTGCCTTTTAGTAAGGATGAGATGGATATTACTTGTATCATAAAAGCAAGAGTGTCAATTGGAGTATCTAGATCCTCAAGTCCATATGCATGACAACACGACAAAAGTTGAGTTTTCTTCAATGGAGAGAATGATGCATATCCATTATAACCAAAAGAAGAATTAACCTCTTCATTATTAATGGTCCCTTTCCTTTTTTAGATTTCGAATATTTAACATAGTAGGGGGATTTAGTAGTTTCTTATTTTTCTGTTAGATTGTTTTTCCCTTTTTATCATTTAGGCAAGATTGCTGTATTTCCTTTTCATTGTACAGCCAAGCACTTATTCTTCTCCATATTTCTTCCTTTCTTTCTCTTCTTCTAGTTGCTTTTCCCTTTCATATGCACGTTCTGCATCAAAGAAGTACATTGAAAGTTCCAAAAGAGTGGATGTTACCTTTCTACAGCGTTTCTCATGGAAAATGAAGTATATTTTGCTGGACATTAATTGTGAGAGGAAACACACCTCTAAACCCTGGATTAGGTGTTCTCGAGACTTCCTTTTTAGCTAGTTGACTATAATTGATTCTTGTAGTTGTGTAAGATCTTATATTAAATAAGAGTTATGAAGCCTTAAGAAATGAACTTTGATTTAAAAATGATCTATGTACAACTTTGTTATTGAAGTTCATGAAGCTATTTGTTGAACTATAAACATCTTTGTTCATAAATACTAATATACAGCTACGGTATGTATAATTTCAGAGAAGAATGTTTGAGCCTTTTTAACCTATTTTCAAGCTCTCGTATGAATAACTTGTTATAAACATTCTTACCAGCATCAGTCATGTTCACTAAAGACTTAAAGGTTTATTTCTGTTCGCCTCTTAGGGCCTTATGGACTTCTTGGTCAAAGAAAACAGTTTCATTATGATCGAGTAGCAAAGGTATGCCACTCAATCTTCCAAGTGAACCTTGAAACAGTATGAGTCAATATATCTTAATCTTTGATGTCATCAGTTGATTTTTTTCCATTGCTGCAGGCTATAAAAAGGATTACTGCAACTAATATTAGTTATCACCCAAGGAGTATATAATGCCATTTTGATGCTATTTGAGCCTATTTGTAATTGGTTGTGATGCCATCTTGGATCTTTACAGACTGGGCAGATTTTCAAAGCCAGCTGTTTTACTCGTCTGAACCTCTTAAAGACAGGTTTTTGATGATCAAGGGCCCAGTTGCCACCTTCTCTTTTTTGAATTCTATCTCTAAAGTGCAAAAAAGAAAACTTCTAAACTTGTTATTGTTCTTCACATTAGACATGGTTGAACTGAAAGACCCATCAGAATTTTTTTTAAGCAAAGATATCATTAAAGTTATATTAAACTTGTTACGGATTACTGTACATGCCTTAACACAAAGTGAGTGAGTATGGTTATATTGCCTTTTCTCTGTTGGGTGTGATCCAGCTGCTTGTAGTTTTCTTAATAGATCCGTTTTTATGCATTTTTTCTTAATTCAACTGTATTCTTTGTGCATTCTATGGTGAGGTGGTTTCGTCTATCCCGAATCTGAATGTCAGTTTATGATTTGTTCCATGTGGACTGGCCTTGAAAGCAAGCTTTTTCTATTTTCTTGTGAAACATGAAATTGGTTATTAGGTATAAGAACATCTGGCAGTGGAAAACCAATTGTCATTAAAATTACAGAAAGAGCGCACCCTTGGAAGCATGGTAGACAAGTATAACACTAATCATCTCTTGCTTCACTTATTTCTGCGGACATTAGTTTATTTTAGAAGACTCACTAATCAAGAAAAATTGGTGATCATGTGGATAATTAAGTGCATGTGATGCTATACAATAATATAATTATCTATTGATAATGGCACCATCGAAGTAAAAACTGTCCTTTTGCATTTCATGGTTACATTGAATAGCCAAACTTTAAAACCGCCTAAATCTCTC